>DWHU01000379.1:0-20048 GCA_018247975.1 Parides photinus | reverse complement strand
ATGATAGTCTTGCCACAATACCACTAATACTAGTACTGGTTTAATAATATAAACCAACTAAGGTCTGGAGTCTTAGGTGCATATTATGATTGAAAAAAAGAAGAGGTGGTACGGTTGCAAGAGACCGCCTAGTAAAGTTCCACCGCAGTCCCTATTCCTACTGCTAACTAGTAATATTTGAACATTACTGTGGACTGGTTAGAAGGGCGATGAAGCTAATGAAATTATCAGAGTAACGAGAGATGTTAAATCTCATGACGATGTGCTCAATTTGGCGCAATGTCAGAAGTCCTTCCATCAAATGCGAAATAAACAAGAGACCTCAGTTAAATACCTAGTAATGTTGATGTGTGACCTAATAATTATCTCAAAAAAGCACATTTTGCGTCAGGATGAAGTAACGATCAACTACAACAAGCTACATGCAGACCCTAAGCAGGGTAAATCGTTAGATATCATTATGAAGAAAATGAAACATAGGTTGGTGGAGAACATGTCGTCGGGGACCGCTGATGCCTTGGGACTGTCCAGGGCAATACTCTGCAACGACACCCTGGTTGCGAAACTAAACGAGATGAGGGAAACGGAAAACACGTATAAGAAATTGGTGGAGAATGCGAAAAGGTTTTACTATAACAACGTCATAATAACTATTTCATTTGTATCTTAACTTTTTAACTCCCTCAATTTTGGTTGCAAAGTAATTTGATGTATAATATTTAATTTTTTGGACTAAAGTAATTCAAATTATCATCACAATATCTTTTGGGTCCAATTTGTAAATATGGATTTAACGAGAGTATATTCTATTTTTATATATTTCTCAGTTTACATGTCCTTGTTTCTTTTTCATCACATTCCGCTTTCAGGATGCTAAAGTCTTACTTCGACCTGCTCCAAACGTACAAGTCTTTAGGCGACGTGTTCGCAGCGATTGGTGTTCGGGAACCACAAGCGAGGGCTTCCGAGGCTTTCACGAAATTTGGACAATACCACCGAGACTTAGAGAGAGATGGCATCAAAATGTTAAAGACTTTAAAACCGGTAATCGCGGGTGTATTATCATAGCTTTTATTTTATACAACAAGGTCAAATAGTATGTGTCGAATACAATTAAAGAACCGTAGTAAAGTCCTCGAGTAGCAATCGCTTATTTGTAGTAAACAGGCTGAAAAACCTCCAAAAGTTAGATCGGCGATTGGCGGCGATCACAGAATACCGCTTGATAAAACAATGCTGCACTCTGATCTTCTCTTAGGTTCTAGAGGTCCAGCTTTTACAGTCTATCAGCTATTCATGATAATTGGACTCAGTTAGATATTTCTGAATCTTTATGAAATAGATTTAAATGTTTTAATGTCGCTAATCATCATTAAAAATAGATTTATCTTATAGATTGATAATTAAGTAGATAAATCCATTTTACTTCCTATCCAAATAGCCAGTAATGGGAATATTTAGACAAGTTTATGATTTTTACAGACCGGTATAAAAATATAAACAAGATTGATTCTCAAAAATGTATATGAATGAAGCCATTTACTGTTACTACTACTACTACTACTAATTCTGTTCGCATAAATACTTACATTTGTCTGTAGATATTAGCGGATATGGGGACCTACCTCAACAAAGCCATACCAGACACGAAGCTTACTATCAGGAAGTACGCTGATACAAAATTTGAATACTTGTCTTATTGCCTTAAAGTGAAGGAGATGGATGACGAGGAATACGGATACAATGCTCTCCAGGAACCACTTTATAGGGTGGAGACGGGGAATTATGAATACAGGTAAACAACGATTTTGGAAGGCCTGTCAATATCAATGTGAGGTTAATTAAATTCACAAACACTCTATATGTAATGTTCTTCACCCCAGTAATATCACTACCTACAGCGCCTAATCATCTTAATATATATAAATCACGTGTTGTTTGTCCGCGATGTACTCCAAAACTACTTAACAGATTTTAATCAAATTTGCACACCGCGTGCAGTTTGATACAATTTGATAGATAGGATAACTTATATCTCAATTTATAGTCGCAATATTATTTTATTGATAATTATTTGTTTAATGTCTGACAGTCACAATTATTTATTACTTCCAAACGATACCAACAGAAGTCGATATGTATAGACTGGATTGAGTCCGTATTCAATAGATGGCGCTGTGTTAAATGTATCGACGTTTAAACTATATACGTAAAGCAAAGTCGCGTTAGTTACAACACTTATAACTCGAGAACGGTTGAACCGATTTTCATGATTTTGGTGATTTTGGATTTGTCTTCGTCGGAAATAGGATAATAAGTACCAAATTTTACTTCAATGGCTAGAAGAAATTCTCAATCCGTTTGCGCTCAAATTCAATTTAATTCAATCAAATTCTGTATTTTATTGTACTGATATAATAAAACATTAACTGTATAATTTAATGTTTTATTAATATGTATAGTGTTTATTTTAAAATTATAAATCTGCTCACTTATTAATTATTAGGCGGAACAAAGTTCACCGAGTCCGCTTGTATCTCTATGTAGATGGTCCCTGTCGAGTTACTAATACGGTAATTTGTGAAGTCTCTTTAATACGTAAAGTTTAGGCGACACCAAATGTTTGCTTCTCACCAGGTTAATCCTGCGATGTCGACAGGACGCAAGAACGCGGTTCGCACGCCTCAGATCGGATGTCCTGGTGAAGTTAGAACTGCTGGACAATAAGAAAACACAGGACGTTGCCTATCAGCTGAAGAGATTTATTAAAGGATTGGCTGTATATCATAAGTAAGTTTTATGAAATGCTCATAGAATGTTAACATTGTAAAGCAACTTATTCAAAAGTACTGGCGTACGTTTTTAAACTCTCCAATCGCTTACAAAACAATGGATCTATCGTAATTCAGTTAGCGTGCAAACACTAAATACAAAGACATTTCAAACTTTGTCAAGGCGATTTATGAAATCGAAATTACCTTTAATTCATAAACTATTTCAAATACTAATACGTAATACTTACATATAAACCATCCACTCAAAGTTCCAACTGCTGTGACACGAGGTCTTCTATATTTAGGAGATAATCAAAACTAGTTTATTCATGAACAACATTAGTAGTAGGTCTTTGCGGGATATTGTCTGTTTGTTTTTTAATTATACAGTGGATAATTTGTCCACCCAAATTTCATCACGGTGTCATAAAAAGAATACGAGATACACTTGTTTGAATGTTTATATTATAACGCATTCTAATTAAATTTATTAACCGTCGAAATAATAATTGCCTCTTTCCCAACAGTGAAACTGTTGAGCATCTGAAAGAAAACTCGACACTGTTTCCGGTTGAGGTTGATCTATCGCAGAACGCCTTCCAATATAAATCGACTGCTCAAATAATTCAGGTAATATTTTTAATAACTTCATTTATGCATTCGACGAATCGACGAGACAAGTTAGACGTTTATCAGATGGTATTACTCATGTCCAAATCAACGTGGCTTTATTTATGATGGTGTACACAGCTACACATTGTGCTCGTCGCCTTGTGACATAAGATGTTACTTCATTACCCCTGTAATTTCACTAGTTACAACACTCTTCATGTAGGAACACAATGATTTGGTGCCAGAAACAGGGGCTGGGGATACCTACCTAGGTTTCTTCGGTCACTACAACGGATTATATAAATATATATTACGCTTGATAGATATGTATAACATTTTAGATAAAGTAGTCGGTGAATGTAAATCAAAAAGAATCTACTTTCGGTATTTAATACAAAACAGCACAATCTCACCTCCATAGAGACAATATAAAAATAAATTTCTCCGAACCTTACTGATTAAACCGAATTAAAAATTATATACTTAAATATGAATTTTACTAATCATAAACTGTTTTAAGTAAAAAAAAACTATGATATCAAGAAATTGCTGTTTTAATTTAGGACAATCAAGATGACGAGGATCTTGAGTACGGCAAAGAAATGCAAGAGTATCACGATGCTTTGGAAGAAGAGCAAGATGGTAAAGTCAATAACAGGAAACAAAGTGAAGACCAAGATCCAGACACTACAGAGCAGCTCTTGCCCGATCTGACCGCTGACAGTTTTGATGGCGACGTCAAAACGGAAACTGACAACCTGTCACTGTTGACAGAGTTAGGATTGGTTGACACGAGCGCACAGCCTGACGAATTCGGCGACTTCCAAAACGGTCTACTGGGCGAATTCATGCAGAGGGAAAGTGGAAATGATGCTGATGACGTTTTTGATAAATTGTTAAGCGATTTGGATGTCGGGAAATAGGGACAAGATACTATTAGTCTTTAATTTATAAATATTAAAATAGTATAACGTGCGATTTGTGTAAAATGCATAATTTTGTATATTTATATTCTTAATCGAGAAATCTTACGTCCAGCGGCTAATAATGAGGATGATGTATTATATATTACTGGTAATCATTAAATAATTGTTATTATTTGAAATAGTTTCTTTTTTAATATTTATCCTTACGTCCAAAAACAGAAAACAAAAAAAATGTTTTCTTTTACGTATGTCTACAACTTTTTCTTCTTGTTTTTACTCGGCGAAATACTTTATTGAATATTAAGGTTTAATACCTATAGTATTAGGTACTCTCGATGTTTGTAAGTTTTATATACGTATGTTTTTCAATTAAATACGGCACTGTTTATAATAAGGTAAAATAAAATAGATTTTTCTTCAATATTTTATTTACAAAAATATCAAAATCTTCCGTACAGTAAATACTTTGTACAACACAACTTTTCTTTTACTTTTTTATTGTATATTTTTATCACCTCAAGATTTAGTATGCAAAACTCGTCTTTGTATACTTCTTTAAAACACGAGAAATCTATAACTAATTTCAAACCGACATAACGACTATGTTCACATTATTTTACAGACCATACAAATATTGCACAGATTATAACAAAATACATGATTTCAAGCCATTGCTACGTCAATGAAATTAACCAATTATTTAATTTTGCATTTAATTGATAACTCGAGACTGTTTAAACCTTGTGTACTCTGTTACTGTATAAGTTAACTATAGAGTATAAAAATCGAAATATTGCCAATTCGAAAAACTTTATTTCAAATATATACAAATCTCACATGGCATCACTGATAATTAAATTATTTAACGTTTTCTACTATACTTTACTACATTCAATGAGGTACCCCGTAATGCTTATGTGGTATCACATGTGGTATCACCGGAGCGACCACGGCCTTTTTAGCGCCGTGCGTATGCTCGAAGTAATACTTCAGTCGATCCACTTGGTAAGGATTTACGACGAAGAGTTCTGGTTTTGCTGGTTTTTTCACTAGTTTCTTCGCCAGTAGACCCAACAAATCGAGCTGTTCAAGTTTTTTCAGGTCTATGTCGGCAGCCAGCCTGTGAATGGTGGTCGCTGCTTTATCCTTCAATGTTTTGATGTGCGTTACCACTTTGTCAGATATGTGCTGTAATGTTGCTTTTGACGTTGATGCCCTTAAGATGAATAAAAGTGTGATCTGTGAATTAGATGATATTTTTATGAGTTATTAAACAGTCCTTATCGCCACCGCCAAGGTGAAGGAGCCACTTAAACAATCCTTTGGCTAACGGACTTGCCATTTCAAGGCGTTGAAACAAGATTTAACTTAACTTCTGCGATTAAGATATGATTTTGTATAAACATTATTAACTTGCATTACATAGTAAAAGATCCGTAGATAGTTGGCGGTGACCTCATATGAATTACAAAGAATACTTTGGATCTGTAATAATTACTATATAATTCGCATAATGAGATAAAAATACATAACTCCATTATCAAGAAAGCTTTACTTCCGAAAGGCTTTCTGTCTATAGATGATTTTAATATAGATCACACTTGGTTACTCACGAATAAAACAGCCCTCATGATGAGCGGTGATGTACGCCCGGCACTGAAGACTGAACGGTGCGCACATCCTACACCTCATATAGACTACATAGAACATGTAAATTAATATACGGACGGCTTATTCTGATAACTATTTACGCAAATCAAACCTTAATTCATCACATAACTGTGGTAATATAGATCGATAATAATTACAAAAGCTAAATAATTACTGAATCCGTAATGGCTCAGTTTATGAGGCGGTCGAACTCGCTGATTCGATCCCTCTGCGTCTGAGCTTTAAATATTAGTACATACCTTAGTCGTTTTGATATAATTAACAAAACTAAGTTGTCTGTATTTTAATCAATTAATAACGAATTATCATTAATATAGCATAGACATAAAATACCTAGTTTCGTCAGTTAATTTATATTTTTACTCATAAAAGGGAATACTTACATATTCTCTATTCCCCCAAAGCATCTATCAATTAATCAATCATGGTCCTGTATCCCCTAGATGGGGCAAAGGGCGTCCACAGTGCGTCACCATTCCGTCCTTTCCAGGGCTACGCGCTTCACCTCGGGCCACGTGAGCCCCCAAAACATAGTCCTCAATATTCCTTAATGGAGCAATTGTGTCTGACAACTATAATATCCAGATTTTGTTGGAAACATGACGATAGCGCTGCATGGAGCTTTTTATTTCCTAAATCTTCACAATTCCCGGCCTGTTATAACTTCACATTTCAATCGTATATCAACCGCCTCGTACCCGGAATAAGCCCTGAAGGGAAAGTCGTCAGCTCGTTGAAAATTCTACCTGCAAGGCTAGCGGCGTTCGTCGAATCACAATTAATATCAACACGAAAATTTTTGCTCTACGCGTTATACACAACATTGACGTTCGCAATCCTCACAGATTAGTGCTCGGTATTTACAACTATATTGCCCTGGAATACAGAATAGAATCTCTTGTCTATCCGTCTAGAGTACTACAAGTTTTCATACGCATGTATTTAGCTTAACTAACTCGAAAATATACTATATCTGTATACACAAAAAGAGTCTAAATCCTTTGAACTATCGTATGTTTACTGCACGTACGATAAGAACAATTACATAATTATTATTTAATGTTTACTAGCTTGTTCCGCCGGATTGCCTTGCTTTCAAACTAATTGAACACTTCTGTTTATTAACGCGCACATTTTGTATGTATATCCCAACATCCAATCAATGAACTGTATGCAGAAAATGTTTTAAGAATTATTTTAGTAAAAGGTGTAAGGAAATAGGTACAAGCATACACACATATTTCTGCTAACGAGTAAATGTTGGCAAACGCTTCTGTAAACCGATTTGAAGATAAGAGAATAGCATGCTGTGCATTGTGGATCATCACTATCAATAACAACATCATGTTCCTCCCGTAACTTAAAAAAATTAAAATAACATTTCGACAAACGTGTCTATTCTTTTAATATATTATTTGGTAACTTGATGTTGATTACTAATAAATTGCTGTCACCATGTTATACTGATATTGCTGAACAATGAATACACAGTATCAATAATGGCGCACGTATACCACGTCGCACAGTAAAAAGATTGTGAATAGAATACTAAATGTTGTCATGGTATAGTGTGTCATAACCTAATTCCATACAGTGTTTACTTTTTTACATGATATTAATTTATAATCAGTTTTCTTTCATACAAAAGCGTAGCAGCTTTAAGGTAAACATTTAATTAATAACATTTTAATCATTTTTTTTAAAGAAATTGTTAAAATTTATAGCCGTACAACCCAAACCAGGGTTTTAACAAGCAGGGTAAAGTAGGTCATTTTAGAGCACGATCTGCAGTCCTAATTTCTTGTTGAACTGTAGGCCCTAAGTTTGCGACACCAGTACAAGGTGAGCTATCTCAGCGAACACGTTGATTCATAACAAAAGAAATTATTTATTTAATATGTTTGCATCGATCATCCATTTCTCTTGATTTATATCTCTAAATTAATACGGGCTTCATGTATGATATACCCACTGCATGTAAGATTAAGTAAACCTCATTAAGCCTGTTTAGTCCGTTTTTTATCAAAGATCCACTATTATACTCGTTAGTCTCTATTGCTAAAGGTCATCAAGATAGGCACTACCTCAGATTTTATTTCTGCTGCTATTCAATAAAGTGAAAACATTATTCCGGCTTGACAGATGTCGAAGGTACGTAAAGTACCAAGGCGGCCTGCACAGTCTAGTGCTGTAGGACCATCTCAGTTAGGACAGGCGTATCACTTACCGTTCGGTGAGCGTTTCCTTAGCCTCGTCACTTTCAAGAAATTAAAAAAAAAGTACTTCAATCATTATCAAAAAATAAAACGCCATTGTTAAATGAAAATAAAATATATTAAAACGTATGCACAAGTTAGTACTGCTTAAATAAATGTACTTTCCAACAATGCAGTAAGTAGGCACTAAAGGCTAGAATAATATTTTTCGACTGTTACAACACTGCAATTTTTATATTTATTTCTTAATTTTATTTTGGAATATCCCATGAAATTTAGTTTTACGAACCAAAGAAACGTTCTTGTGTACATAAACATTTATAGTAATGTCGAGAAAAATTCATGGTGTTATTAAAAACGTAAATATAGTAGTACAACTTTCAAAGATTTATTATAATACATAAAAATCATATATTTACAAACGAACGCCCGCCATGTGTTGTTAAACAAAGTCAAATCATCTGTCAAATTAGTGTTATGCGAAGTTATTACCGGAACCCACCAACACGGAACTGTTACCATTTTGACAGACGAAGTGTTTTATTAATCCCATTAAACTATCAATATTTAATCTAATTACGAAAGCTGCGTAAGGCAAAAGTTACATTTTCATTATTGCTGTGTTTGTATGTTTATCCTATGACTGATATGAATTTAAATAGTCCTATGACATTCTCAAACATTTAAAATTGCTTTATGAACATCTTTCACGCCTTTCACGATACCAAAGATATACTGAGAAACTTTGTTTAACATTTTCAAATACAATCACACTTAGTCTTCTGTTTTGAAAACTGAAATGGAAGAGCATGCCAGCAAATTTTTATTTCGTATTAAACGTATTATAACATTCATGTTTTATGCACTTTTAGTCCTCCAACGTGACGGAGAAAAACATTTAGTAATTATTATTATTATCAGTTAAAAAAGTTTGACTTATAATAAAACTGTCAAGCAGCCAATTTGGTAAAACAAAAAAATGTATATTATTATGTTGAGTTTTGACTTATGCATTAAATTCGTTTTAATAACAAACAGATCTGTTCTGTTCTCTTATCACTATCTCAAGCTATAGGGGGGATATATACGTTAAATATACATTTCAGTTAAACGATAAATAAAACAAAAGATCTAGAACCAGACATAATGTAAGAGTTTATGTACTTGAAGATATATAAATAGGTATATGTTTAATGTTACTGCGAAAGCTTCAACCCCTATTTTCTTGATGCAATTATTGAATATATCACAAACATACAAATAATTTGTGAACAAAATTACAATTGCTCACACATTTATGTAGCCCAGGACTGCAGTTTTGCAAATTCTTCATCATCCTCTGTAATTTAAAGTAAACAATGCTTAATCTTTCATATAAAACGAATATCAAAAAAATTCTGGAAGTTTATAAATAAAAGGTAAGATTCAGTTGCCACGGACTGTCTTAGGAGGCATTTTGAGGATACCAGACAATAGTGTTTAGATTTATATAGCAAATAGATTAACATTTTGTATCACAAGGTAACAAGCTATGTGGTGCAGTTGTTTCTACCCTAACTAGTGCCCATCTCATAATATAAGATCTTACTTGTACTCATTTCCTACTTATTTATTAAAATAAGAAATAATGATAATACTTACCAACTTGTTTGGACTTGCTAGGCTTAGGTTTATCGTGAACAAGTTCTGAAGCTGGTACATCTGGCAGAGTATCTGTAGGTACATTGATACCAAGCATCTCTTTGTCCAAATCCTCCTGTAAATTATAATCTTTGTTGAAAAAGGTAAACAAAATAATGCTTTTGAAATTTGAGGGAGATAAGACGCTTTCACTCACACTCCATGACAATTAAGTGTCATCATAAATGTATTTTTGATATTTGACTATAAGGATAAAAAAAAAATAAGATACCCCATGCAATTTTTAACAAAACCATCTCATTTGTGTTGTTCCTTTTTTAGATAATTTGTTGCAGAAACCAGTACATTCATTTATAGCCTTGCATGTAGAATTTTATTATCAAGCATTAAACAGCATATTTATTTGACAGTAGTGTATACTAATCACTTAATACAGAATATAGAAAATATTACTAATATTACTGGGATATGACATAATGTGACATTTTTGAAGATAATGATATACATAGTCATAATTTCCCACAACTATTGACTAATTTATAATTTCAACTAAACTGCACATACCTGTTCCAGCTCTTCAAGTTCCCTCTCCAGCTCATCCTCATCAATATCATTGGGAAAGGCGACATTGTTGCTGATAGCATCAGTGATCTCACGAGAGATGTCATGCTGCTCGGCAATATCATCCATAATATCATGCACTTTATCCACATCACTGAAATTAATGTAAAAGTAAAAATATACAATTTGATTTAGTGGCTTATATTTCTTATACATAACTTTAGGGGAAGCTCTCCATAATGTGTATACTATTAATAAAAAAATCCTTCCAGGAAAAAAAAAAATCCATACAGGACAATATCCAAAACAGTCACAAAACAGCTACATCAATGTTTTAAATAGCTTGATATATATTTATTCTAATCAAATCATATTATGGATATAACAAAATATGGATATGACAAAATATGGGCAATGTTCATGTTTAGATTTTACTGAATAACAAATGGTGGTATGTGTTTGTATGTGCCTATTATATTAGTATTAGCAGAAATACTAACAAGTATAATAAAAAAAGAAGTACACATCTCACAGAGATCACAAATCTCTAAATATAGAGAGATTGACAATTGATTGGTCACGGATGGAAGAGAAATGCAAACTATTTCGAAGAATAAAAGTTAGCATGGTAGTGGTATTCATAAATTAAAAGGTTTATTAATAGTTGCAACAATAAAAGGTTGGGAAGCATCAATACATGCTGTCAGTTTACTTACATGTCTTTGTGTGCAAGTTTCATAGCATTGGCAGCCTCCTTCATTGTGTTGAGAACCTGTGCATTTGTATTAGCACCCTCCAAAGCTTCTCGTTGTGCCTCGATTTGTGTTAAGGTGCCATCAATTTGAGTTAACTGCTTCTCATACCTCTTCTTACGCTTTAGAGCAGCAATTGCAGCTAAAAGTTGATAATATGGCTTTTATGTAAAGAATTATTATCACTTTACCTATAATTAATTAGGAGCTATTTGCAGTATTCACATTTTGTATATTAATTTACACCCAAAATTAGTTGGTTTTTTGTTCTTCTTTCCATAGCATGTTTGACTCGCCTTTCAGTTAATATGTTTGTGAAGCCAAGGATAAACTGTGGATATTTTGACCATTGAGTAGATTAATCATTATTAATACTCTCTATAAGTGCAGCCAAAATATTTTTTTTATTCTACTTCAAGTTTATCATATAATTAACAAATACATTTTAGAAGAATTTAATGATAAAGTGCCAATTAGTACAAACCCATTAGTCATAGAGTACTGACAAGGGATGCTTGTACTTAATTTCTGACGACAAAATAATTTTTGTGTGATAATTTCATGTGCAAAATATGCAATTACTTAATCTTTGAGCATATATACTCATTAAAAAAACACTAGGTAATAATACAGGTGAGCTTAACTTGACCATGTCTATTGTTGTAATATTATTTTAAACAACACTTTTATGATGATGGTTTTAACATTTAAATCAACACTTGGATCATACATGACAGACCCAATGTTTAACTTTAAACGGAATCAAAATTCTCTTTTAAAATAATGTAATTCAGAAAAGGACATATTTAAAATTAAAATATATGCAACATTTTGTCAACTGAAATAATAATTATAACAAGGTCATTAGCATGTCAACAAAAGATACTACTACATATAGAGCAAATACGTGTAAATTTACTTACCTCTTTTATTTTTTGTGCCATTTTTTCGTGCAGTCTGTACTTCTAATTCGATCTTCCGTTCGAGGAATTCTTGTTTCTTTAGCAACAATTCTTCAGTTTCACGTAACTTTTGTATAGCTTCATGCGTCGTTGGTCCTTTTTCCTCTTTTTTCCCACCGAATAGTTTACCAAGAAAACTCATTTTGATTGCTTACTGAACTACGTATAAAAGATTAAATTACGTACAAATTAACAGAAAAATTATAATGATGCGTATTCGATAAAAAAGAATATAGTTTATTCACAGCTTTAAATGGAGTATGCGTCATCTGCACCAGCAAGGAAATCCAATTGAGTGCGTATTCGGAACGCTTTTTTTCACTTCAACCGGACTACAGAAAATTATAGATACATTTATTTAGGTATCTAAAATAGTAATTTAATAGAAAGATACATAAAATAAAACACAAAACTTAACTAATTCTTTATTCATTTTATTTATAACGAATAAAAATATAATGTAACTGATTTTTAACTGAAACAGATGCTAGTTTTGGAATGTACAACAAGCAGTTTTCTGTCAAATCAGTATGTTCGAATACTTTTACCAGATTTTCTGATAACTTAATAATTTCCCATTTTTTTTTCCTTTATCTTTTTGAATATCAAAATGTTGACCAAACTACAGTGATTATTCAATAAATAAATTACCACAAAAAAACTAAAATTATTAGCTGGCATGCTGAAATTTACACAACCAGTTTATTTTGACAACTGACAAATATTATTGTAAATTGTTTCTAAAAGTTGCGTGAATCACCGGCTGTTTCAAAATAATCGATTTCTGACTAAGTAATAATATTTAGTACTAAAGTAAGGACTAGATCTATTTCTTTAAACATTTAAAATGGTCCGTGTTATAACTCAAGAGACTTACGACGAAGTAGTGAAGGAGAATATAGATGAATTTGATATGAGTCCAGAGGATGCTATTAAAGAAGCTATTGCACAATTTGAAGCGCAGGTGACAATATTTTTAGTTTTTTGTATATGAAAACATAGACTTAAATGTTCAATTAAATCTTATTTATACATAAATATTATTTCAATTAACTTATATTTTCTGTATGGTTACAAGGGTGTAGATCTATCTAACATTATTAAGGATTTATCTCTGAACGCAAATGAGGAACACTTGGTAAGCTCAACAGTTACCAAACTCAAGGAGTTGTCAACTACAGAACCAAAGCAGGATCAACATATACTGGAACAATTGGAGATACTGATGGTAACAAAAGATTTATTGTATACATTGTAAAACCAAGTGTTGTTTATTCTATATTTAATGTATAAATTTAATGATTCACGTCATTAATGTATTATATGCCGGCATCAGTGATTGTATGTAATTAAAATTTTCAGACAGAATGCAATAAAGATATTGCACACAGGGTGAGAGCTGGTAGAGATGGTGCTTATACAATACTTACAGATTTGTTAGAAGTGAAACTAAAGTCTTACATTCAACATAAAAATGTTAAGGATGAAGAGTTAATTTTGAAAGTTTTGAATACATTGATCTCTTTGATGGACTCACAACCAGACTTGCTGGACAAAAAAGGAGTAGACATAATGAAAAGGTATATTTTTCAAGTTTGATTATCTTCACACATATGTATCACTTATTATTTACAACAACATGTAACAAGTTATTTAAAAAATATGTATTTTTGTTACAAGTACAGCTACTTTTTAAGCTATTTCAAAACATACTTTGTTATAGACTGTCCCATACTACAATTCTTGTAAGAATTTAGGTTATCGAAGAGAAAAACAATTCAAAAATACAGTGTCAACTTTGAATATTTTTATGTAATTTATTAAAATCATGTAAAGAATATTTCAGTGCTTTAATGGCATATTATGTCTGTTAACCACAGACAATTTAAAATAAAAGTTTTTTTCCAGTAATCTAGATGAAATAAAAAATGAACACATTTTAGTAGCAACTTTGAAGTGGTCTGCTGTATGTTGTGTTAAACATGAAATGAACCGGCAGACAATATTTGCAAAGAATATAGGAGAAAGCCTTAAAGGCTTATTGTGTAGAAATGCTAAAGTAAAGGTATGTACTACTTACACAGAAGTGTATTAAATTTCTAATAAATTTGTTGTTACAAAGCATAATAATATATATATATACACTGTGCCACTAAGGTTAAAAAACATTCTTTGTTTTCAGTTACTAAGTGAGACTATGAATTTAATAAGGAAGTTGACATTAGATGATGATGTGAGAGTTGAATTTGGGAAGGCACATGAACATGCTAGAGAGTTAGGTCTGCAGTTGCTGGAGCCGCTGACGAAACTATTGACAGGTTTGTAATTGTATGAAAAGTAATTTTATTGAAAACCAAGTGTCTACGCCTTTTTGTTATTTAAATATAGTTTCTCTTTATGTGATATCAACTCCATATAACACATTTGAATAGATATCGTAAAAAACAATGTCACTCATCTATTCTACTCTATCCATTGTTTTTGTAGAATTCATTACAACTTAATGCACTGCTGAGTTTGTAACAATTTTACAATATAATATACTAAGATGATTTCCATCTAATATTTTTGCCCGCATTATATACACTGTATCAGGAATATTGTTTTAAAAAAAATTGTGTTAATAAGATTACTTGTAAGTTATAAAAATGTTTGTTATAATATTTTTATCATGCAAAAACAAAGACTAACCAGTCATTTGATTATCTGGTATTTGTGATACAGTACTAAATATACAGAGGCAGAGAGGCTAAACATTTGCCCAGTTATATGGAAATCCTTGGTACGCCTCTGGACCCCTATGTAATGGAGTCTCGATAGTGGCAGGAATGTCTTTAATCCCACCTGACTTGCTCCTACACTTGTGAACTGGGCGCCATAACAGGTTCAGTGTGTTCTTAACAATTTAATATATGAGAATTGGAACATCTGGAAGATCAAATTAGTCTATGAATGGTCTAGTCTCATTGTCATGAAACATGTGAAATTGTTGATTACACCAATCTCTGTTAAACAGAGAACACGAAGCCGCCATTAGTGTCGGAGCTGATGCTTACAATCGCCTCGCTGCTTGTGCGGCACGAACTCTGCGCAATGGTGGCGGAAGGCGGTGCTACTGTTCTGTTCACCATACTAGCTGACAACTACGACAATCCGATGGTTATACAACAGGCAAGCAAATTGTAAGTACATAATGTCTGATATTCTAGATCTGTCGTCAGATGGGTATACTTACATGATAGATGTAATATAGACTTGTGCAGAATACGAGAATATGAGATACCTCGCCCACCCTGTACTTTCGGACTATCAAAGATAGGACTAAGGTAAGTCCCACCTCCCACAGTGTACATATAAACGTGCATATCATTTACCATCAGATGAAAGTCTTCGTAGTTTCGTGCCGTCTTGTGAAAAAAAATCAAATACTACTACATTTGTGATCAATCTAAGTGCACATTAATTGTAATTACATTTAAAATTATTAAAGGCATATGTAGTAGTTTACGTTGTCAATAGTTATATTTATTTAAAATCCGCATAGCTTTTCAGCAGATTGGAAGTGCGATCTAATGAACAAGCACCTTTCGTTGTCTATGTACAGTGATTTCTTCTTTACAATAATCTCATTCTCCAAGCGCGATCTCTCTTGAATTAGATCCGCTCGCATTTTATGCGTTGCTACAGACCTTGTTTGTAAAAGCGACATGCTGTCGTTGAGGTCTTTGACTTCATCTACTAAGCTCACTAGGGACCCTTCTCTGCAATTTTCGACGTCGGGGCGTATGCTTTTAGTGTTCAATCTTGTCTGTGCTACCTGTATCCTCTGAGAAACCTTAAGCATCTCCTCGTGGAGCGTCTGCGAGATATTCTCAGTCTCTGTGATTTTGGACAAAGTCAGGCGTAGTTGATTCTCTAGTTCAGTTTTAACCTGTTCCGTGCGGCCGATTCTGTCACACAGCGCTTTGTTCACTTTGATATCTTGAGATCGCAAATCTCTTGCCGTGTTAATCAAAATAGCATCGATTTTTGTGCGGATTTCTTTAGATTTGTCCATTACGCTTTTGAACTGGCCCAAACCGCTTTGTGTGAACTGTTCCCATGTTTGTACGTTAGACTGTCCGTCGCATAATCTCGTAGCTCCCGATATTAGTTTAACGTTATCCGATTTAGTTTCTAACTTGGTGTTGTCTGTTTCATATTTGAATGCTAGGTATTTGTTGCTCCGGTCTCTTTCTAAGGTTTCCTTTGCAGCCACGTTCATTCTCATCTGATTCTCTATCTCTATCAGCGCATCGCTGTGTACTCTTTTAACGTTGTTAATGAGCACCAACTCATTATACAATGCATCTTGAGGCTCATCATATATCGCATCTGATTGCATCCTGTCCCGCCGGAAGTTCAAACACTCCTCAGTTATATACTCAGGGATTTTCAGTGTATCCATAGCGTTTTTCAGTTGTTGCCTGAGCGATTCCAGAACTGTTATCTCCGCGTTTATGTCGTGCAGGGCTCTTTCTATTTCTGTCTTCCAGTAGTTTATATGTCTCGCTCTGAGCTCCAACTGCTCAGTGCTATCACTGAAGTCGTTGCAAGATGTTTGGTTCACTTTTATAATGCAATTTTTCGTGATGGTTGTGTTTCGATCTGTCTCACCGATTACGTTGCCTTTGAGGACGTCTCGATTGTGGTTGTGCCAATATTGAACCGTTTTTAATTCGGTATTAATATCGCTAACGGGAAGAATGTCACCGTACGGTACAGAGGCCATTTTTAACTAAAAATGTTTCATTAAATAATAACTTCTTAAGTCAGATCCAGTGAGTAGGAGTTTAACGATTTAACAAAAAGCGGTTGCCGCAGTGTTGTTAAGGACTCGATACTTGTTTTAGGATAACAGCGTTGGCCGGCAACGACGACGTAAAACGGCAGCTGGTTAAGAGTGGTATAGTTCCTGTCATAGTGTCCCTTCTGACGAGGTACTCGGTGAGTTACATACACTTTGGATTAATGTGGAAATTAAACATACTTTATTAAGCTTGCTTTGAAATACTCAGTTCACCGTTTTAGAAGTTTAGATGGTAGTATGTTTTTTTGTAAACAATTTGAACGGAGATCGGACCTCACTTTTCTCCTTCCACTACTGCGTCATTGTTACTACAGGTTATGAGAAAATGAAGTCGAGATTTAGTCAATTGTTGATAAAAAAATTGTAACAGGGCAACGCGACATCGTCGGCGTTGATGCTGAAGTGTGTGGCGGCGTTGAGCCTCCGCGAACCGGAGCACAGCAGACAGTTTCTAGAGAACGGAGCGCCGGAGGCCATTGTGGAGTGTCTCAAAGTGCATCAAAATGTTTCTGCTGTCCAGGTGAAGATTGTTCACTTGTATAGATTTCATGCATAATTTTCTAAAACCAACAAAAATACGTTGGGAAAGACTAAAGATCTATGTTGCTAAATACCATTTAGATCGATTACTACAGCAATGCCCATTTATATTGCCGAACATTAGTATAAACATTGCTGTATTTTATTAGTTTGAAAGATGTCCGTAGCTAGTGTTTAGTTAGTGCAGAAATTTAATATCTTCTGTCTTAGGCGGCAAGCACCATGTGCAAGTGTATTATTCTCATTGGTATCACATTATTTTGGGCGGGCATAAGTATCATGTGCACGCCTCGCTAGTCCCGGCATCTTGTTGCATTAAAATATTTCGTAAAGGGTAAAGAATTTTTTTTTAATCACTGCTTACAATAATTCCGTAGAAAGGTCTGTTTACTACTTATTTATCAAGTAAAATTACTGTTTTCTGTTCGAGCTGATTTTGTTGTTCGAGAGGACGATTTTAATATATTGTCATCGATCTTCTAGAAAAACGGTTGCTGGGCGATCCGCAATATGGTAGCGAGGTGTCGAGAACATAACCCCAAGTTCAAGGAACTGGGCGTGGAGTCGATACTGAATTGTGCCTACGAGCAATTCTCTCGTGAGTTTGGCTTCGACATCAAGTCTGCGCTGCGCGACCTTGAGTGCGACGTGCGACTCGACGAGCAGTGGACGGGCCGCGGGGTACAGATGGAGAACTAGAAGCTATTTACATCAAGTGCTGCTAACAAGAAATTGCATTTTTATATAAAAACGAAAATAATTCACGTAACAAAACTACATACTACTTTTTATTTACATAGCTCACGCCTTAATTTCTCGACTATTTTACACAACCAGCAAAGGAGCGGAATATCTTTCCGGCGTTAGCGTTCTCGTCCAAATACAATATCGGTGTGTTTGAGAAAAGACTTAAAATTAGCTATTATTGGCTTAGTGTACCACAACACTGCAGATCACTTTGCCAGTTTACATCGTGTGGGATTGCGGTAAGAAGTGAGAGATTGCTATCATTGGATATTAAAAACAACCAGCGCGACAAAACTATTTTCTTGATACAAGTCACAGATGAAATAGAATTAGCTAATTAACGATGGATGAATATATGAGAACAAATAAAACACAAATAACGTTGATGAATATTGTATAATATATTTAACATAATACATTCTTAAAGATACTTCATCTTTTTCTTCAGCTTCACTGGCTTAAAAAATCCAAAATCTGTTTATGTGTAGTGAGATATTTAAGTAGAAAAAGTCCACGGCTCGAGTTGCATCATGTATGGTTTTTTTCAGAAAAATCAGACGAATTAAACTGTTTCTACAAGTTTTTTCGATTGGACCCCATTGTCGGGTTATAATTACAAAATGCATGAGACATGTTTGTGACATTTTGTTATGAGTACATCATTCAAATAGCAAAGAGTATCTATATATTTTTTTTAATTAAATACTAGAATTTATTTATGATTATTATCTAGCGATATTCAATTGATATCATTAAGAAAATACCATTTGGAACCTCTGCTTGCTAAGAAGTCTCATGTATTTTATTATACCGATGTTATGCGAACAGCGAGCTGTAGTATAATAAAACGTCCTTCCTGACGTCGTACCAGAACAGTCTCGAGGGACTGCAAGTTCCTTATTTTGTATTTAATTTAAAATCCTCAATCTGCCCAAACATTCATTGTTAAGCGGGACAAATTTCGCCGGGGCCGCTAGTGTGATATATTATTAATACTTTTAGACAGTCTCTACCAAATATCTGTGTCAATATGTCCTGCATAATGTCTCACGATATTTACTAAACCTGTCTAGGTTATCATTCAGTTACTAGTCCAACTAGCCATCACATGAGAAACTTTCTACCATTCTAATAGTCCTAATGACATTAGGACAAGGTATAAGCTCATACTATTACAAGTATCACTGTCTCCTGATATCAATAATATATTTCATACATCCAATGTAAGATAAATCTTCTGTTTCTCCCTTGAATTTATAATTTCATGTTGTAGAGGCAGCACTGGCTTTACGAGGCCAAACCCTTATTAAATAAGTTTGTTTAATAACAACTATTAAATAATTAGCTCAAAGCCACGGGAAACTACTACAACTTAATTTTTTTGTTATTTACAACCTGCAAGAGATTTACAGTACCTTGTAAGAAATCAGAATCTAGTAAATGTAAACAGTAAAGTAAAAGAAGAATGTAGTAAAACCCTTGATTTCATTAATATTACGACTTACTTACGAAGGCAACCTGTAATTGTGTGCGTTCTTCAAGAATGTTTGATAGTTCCATTTCCTGTAATTCATGATGTGATTTCCGTTCATGATGGTATGCACTGTTATCTTCTCATTGTACTCCAAGTTTGTTAACAGCTAGAACAATATGTCAATGTCAGTTTTTCAGCATGGGTAAGTTAGTTAAAATACGTAACAATATCTTATCGCCGTGAGAGATTTATTTATTTATTTATCCTTTATGTACACAATATGGTAGAACATAGTGATCTTAACTTACTAACTTACTGGTACA
>DWHU01000378.1:0-20067 GCA_018247975.1 Parides photinus | reverse complement strand
TAGAAACCTCACATAACCCTGGCCTTCCCCCCAGAAGACAGGGTATCTTTTGAAGATTTCCCCCGCGAAAAAAAAAAGTATCTTAAAGTTATAAGTTTTATACGTCCCGAAATAACAATAAATATGGTCAAAGAAATTTACTGTCCTAGTAGCGCAGCGGTTAATTGTATCACGAGGTTACCTGGACACTGAGTCTACACCATACACCCTGTAATATATTATAAATCATTCTGCATTGCAGCTTTCATGGCTTTTGAAGAACACACAGAACACAGCAGGGTTTGGTATAAAAATAAAACAAAAAAATATCCTGTAATAACTCTTACATTGTTTTTTTGTAATGTATAATAGAGCTAACAATTACGATTTATATGAAATAGAATTTTTCATTACTTTAGAGATACATTATTGGTTACATTATTTTATTTCAACAGAACAATATCCCTTTAACCTTAGTGGCTTCTATATTTAGATTTGTATAAATATCACGATGATAAAGGTCGAAATCTGCGCAGATTTCTCGTTCAGTAAACAATTTTTATACATAGTTATCGCATAATAATTGGTGAGTATTAAAGTAACATGATACATTAAGCTGACGAATGATTGAAGGCTCAATAATAAAAATTTCGCCTATCGAAACCACCTTCTGTACAGGTAAAAAAAATGTTGCTCATAGAAAAGTGCTTTTGGCATAATAGTTACTGATAATGTAAAGGATAGTTGTTAAGTGATGTTTAAAAATGTTATACATAATGAACAAGTAAAACTGTTTTCCGTGATAAATTCTGATTAGATCGCTATTAATGACTCATTAAAAATGGGATACTTACCAAGAAGAGCCTGAAAAAGTCTTGATTTGAAGATTCTTATGACCCTCTCGATAGCAAGCCTGAGTTGACGATCCTGCGGTTTTACTAATTTGCTGTGGTAGTCTTCCAGCAATTCTAATGCTCGGTGGGCCTCTAAATGAAAAAAAAGTTATTATGATTTATGTGTAGCATAAAAAAACGAGATAATAGCTCTTCGTAAATTTTTTTTGTTATAAACTTGCTGCTACTACTACTTTGAAAGGAAGTGTCGTTTATTTAGAGTAATTATTAATGAAAAACTTAATAAGGTTCTTTAGTCTTATTGACATTTGAATTAATAGTAGAGATAAATTAAAACAGATGTAAAAACGTAGCCTATATTTAAATACTTGTTTTTTATATACATTATCAAATCGAATGTAAGATTGAATACTGATTGGTATGTTATCTAAACATACGAGCAGACATTTTATCTACTGTTATATAAGTTATTATAAAACTACGTATCGAGGACGGTTCCTCGTAGAGTTCGCAGCTTCTAGACATGCTCCAAGATCATCAGTGCACAGTATGATTCCCAGCCGTACATGGTGTAAAAAAATTCAAGTGTCGTGTACTTATTATTAGCAATTGTAATATATGGTAATGTAATAAATAAAAACCAATAAAGTTACACAGAATTCGTTTGTAACACGATTTCTGCTCTCAAAATCATGGAGACTTTTTTAAATATAGGACAGAAAATATTGCCAGAATAGGCTTGCAATTTTAGCGAATTAAATTTATTAAAAAACTATAATACCATTTCAATGTATTTTCTTTTACCTACAATTGCCAAATGCTGTATACACGTGAAAAATTTATCTTTTGTTTTTAGTTGAGGATAAAGAATTACCCCAAAGCACTTTATAACTCGTTATAAAGCGAACGGTCATTTAAGATTAAAATGGTAAATAAATTATGAGTAGAATATATTAAAGAAGGAAAGTAAAATCAAAAATTCAGAGAGAAGAAACGCGATTAAAAGTGGATATAAGCTATTCTTACAAATCAAAGAGAAACCTTAAAAACTCTAGGGGGTAGGCTGCGAAAGAGAACGAGTAAAGCACTTTTGCACCTGTTATTTCTATTTAACAGTAAATACTAATTATTGTAACTTTCTATTTTGCTTGTTATGATGAAATCATAAAAAAGATCATATAAAGTTAAAAAATCGTAAGTATAAATAATACTTGAATAATAAGGAGTATATATTAGAAAATCGTTGCCTTTTATTAATATACAGGTACTTGATGGTAAAATACTGTAAATTAATAGATCGAATGCAGATATGGTGTTGCAACTTTAGGGTTAAGCTAAATTATTTATAAATGTAACAGGAATAAATTTACGAAGAAACTCAAGAAAAAAGTCTTAAAGGATTAATTATCAGATCTATCTAATTTTATTAATTGATAGACACAATTCACCTTGCTTGCGAACTGGCATCACGGTACCTCCCCCTAATATTGTTTTGTAACACTAATAATGTATAATGATGAGAAAACAAAATGGAACAATTGTTTCACATTCAACAATACGATGATTACTTCATTTTAAACAATTTTATTAATAATTAAAGTCATTTTGAGCAACAAACAGAGTCGCACAACGAAAACATAAAAGACTGCACGAAATAATATGCGACACTGATATCGCAATGAGGGTCATCGAATACTGTGCCAGATGGGATTGGTCGATTTTCACAGTGACGTCATGGGGTGGGTCCATAGACAACGTAAGGGGTTGTTTCTTGATACATTGAGAGATGTGACTGTAAATGGATTGTCGTTTTTGTATGAATTAATCTTACCCAGTCTAATTCATGTATATTCATACAAATTTCAGAAAATTAATAAGATCGATATCTACGGTTACGTCATTCGCAACTCATCAGCACATATTTTTCCAGTAACACACCACACCACAGGCGGTCTGTCTCAGTTCTTTTTAGCTTTATAGTTAGTAATAAACTTTCAATATAAAAATAGTGCAATCAAATTTATAGGCACGGTACAGCTACATCCACTAGCCCCCGAATAGCACGATACTCGAATTACTAGGTTTTGAAATCACAACATAATATTTTTTTCTGATAGTTTTGCGCTATACCATCTATATGTTCATCAACATGGTAATCGTCAATACCATTACCATATTGATGAAAATAATCTTATAAAGCTCGTTCAAAGTTACAAATGATTCTTTTCTAAATTTAAAGTAAAGATCGATCTTTGTTTCTGTATTTTTAAGTAGTTCTTCTTGCAATGGTTATTTATGTAAGAATTTTTTTGTTTAATTCAAAGGAATAATAATTAATATGAATCTATATTAGCCAAACCCTCCTTTATTCTTCGATATCTTATTTTACACGATTTTAATGAATATATTAACGACTTTATCTTCTTTAGATTGATTTATAAAGTTTTCAGGATAATTGAACATACCCGCCTACTTTATATATCGAGTCCCGTTTCACACGCTTTCGTTTTGCACGATTTACCTAAGAACGTATGTAACAACTGTGTAAATCGAGAGATTAGTTTGTTTGATATCAAAAAAACTAAAATGTTTAAGACACGGTACAAAATGGGGTTGTTAATAATTTTGAAACGCATATCTGCATTGTCATTGTTAGGAGCTACTAAATATAAGGGATGATTTTAATAAAATCTTACAAACAAGAAATATCGAGGAATCGGCGTAGTCCTTTCATGAGTTCTATAGTTTTAGTTTTTAAGTTTTCTTTACAAATTAATAAAATAGTGATGTTTTCTAATACTTTACACCGAAATACTTTCATAAAAGATCGAACATTGAAGCGTATTGGTAATTATTTTCATGTAAATAATGTTGTCAAAGTATTAGGATTATTTTTAGAAGATTTCTTACAAAAAATTGTTTTATTGATTACTATTATTTAACGCATTTGTTTAAGTTTTTATTTAAATTTAGTTTTTTGCATCAGAATCGATTTTATGTACTCGATACTTTTTATTTTATGACACGAAGCAGTTAAACGATGTACAATGTACGTGTATACGAGACTTTATCTTAGGAGTTGGGTGTGCGGAATGTGAATTGTGAACTCTGACTTGACTATGACTGAACCGTTATCGATATAGCTACGTAGTCGTGTGGGTATTAGTTCAAATTAAATCTGTGCGGTGCGGGCCTCTAAATATGCCTCTTTTTGGTAAAAAAGAATTCGGAAGGAAATCTAGAAGAGATGGACGGGAATCTGAAAAACCACCATCCATTGAAGACAAATACATAGTTAAAGATCTTTTGGGCACAGGTGCCTTTTCCGAAGTTCGCTTAATAGAAAGCAAAGAAAATGGACAGATGTTTGCGTGCAAAATTATTGATAAAAAGGCTTTAAAAGGAAAAGAAGATTCTTTAGAGAATGAAATACGAGTTTTGAAAAGATTTAGTGAACAATCAAAAGTTGAAGGCGGTGAGAAGAAAATGTTTTCTCATCCAAATATTGTCCAGCTGTTAGAGACGTACGAGGATAAAAATAAAGTGTATCTGGTCATGGAGCTCGTAACCGGAGGAGAGTTGTTTGATAGAATTGTAGAGAAAGGTTCTTATACCGAAAAAGATGCTTCCAATCTTATAAGACAAGTATTGGAAGCTGTTGATTACATGCATTCCCAAGGAGTGGTCCATAGAGATCTGAAGCCTGAAAATCTTCTGTATTATAGCGCAGATGAAGAAAGTAAAATTATGATAAGTGATTTTGGTTTATCAAAAATTGAAGACTCAGGAGTTATGGCTACTGCATGTGGTACTCCTGGATATGTTGCACCTGAAGTGTTAGCACAAAAACCTTATGGCAAAGCTGTTGATGTTTGGAGTATAGGAGTAATTTCATATATTTTACTCTGTGGCTATCCACCATTTTATGATGAGAATGATGCAAATTTATTTGCACAGATTTTAAAGGGTGACTTTGAGTTTGATTCACCTTACTGGGATGACATAAGTGAATCAGCTAAAGATTTTATCCGTCATCTGATGTGCGTTGATGTTGAAAAAAGGTACACTTGCAAGTGAGTAATGTATAATTATTATTTATCAAAATCTGATTGACACACGTATATTATATTCTCTCTAATATCAGTATTTTTTTAATATATAATATCACTAGTTCTGCACCTTGGATCTAAACATTTCATCTCTATATGTTATATTCAAATAATAACAACTATGACATAATGAAAGGGCATATAAAATAACTAAATAAGGTATTTAATTTTTTATTTCATTACAGTTACATTATTATTTAAAACTTTATTCCATACTTGCTTTGTAATGAGCCTTTACAGATTACGGTTTACTTGTTAACCACACATCTTAATAAGGAATTTGATAAGTAGTTTTAAAAAAATTAGCTTATGATACTATAATACTCAGTAAAGACAAGAAAGAATTACTTCTGAAGGTGATGGGAAAGTGGTTTATTGTTATGAATTTTTTGAAGTATTTGTTTGTAGATTTTAAAACATTAAGGTTCTTAATCCCAATTTTTACAATTACTTTAATTATGGTGTGGCAATGCCATATAATAATGCCTTACTTTACTCAAGAAACCATTCTTAACTAAAGAAGCCTATTGTTTTAGATGGTTACAGAGTTTCCAGTCAACAGTAAATAAGATTATTTTATAAATAAATGGGTTGTGATATTTGTAGAAAAATGTCTTTTGTTGCCTTGAAATGCTTTTTATTACAATTGAGGCCATACAAAAAGATACAAAAAAAATGTTTCTGTTTCATGTTGCGTTGTTTGCCTGCCTATACATGGCTTAGTTTAAAAACAATGGTTGTGTAGATAGAGTAGTAATGAAAAAACATAACCTAGTGGCGTTTTAAAGATCAAAAAGGTAATAAAGTGTTTTAATTAATTTATAGGCAAGCATTAGCACATCCATGGATCTCTGGAAATGCTGCCAGTAACAAGAACATACATGGTACCGTCTCCGAACAGCTGAAGAAAAACTTTGCCAAATCACGGTGGAAACAGGCCTACCATGCAACTACAGTCATTCGGCAAATGCAGAAAATGATTCTCAGTAGCAGTGGCTCTAGTCGCAATTCCAACCCTCCGCCAAAAGAGTAGCCAACCACACTAATGACTACATGAATGACAAATTAAACACAGAACTCCAGCTTGGTAAGGTACTTAACATCATATTTTGTTTCTTCCATGACACAAATTCATTATAATTTTAAACTGGACTTACAAATTGGTGAAACATTTAATTGATCAATGTGTTCCATTAATTTAGACTCATTGTTGAATTGATTGTAGACAGGCAAACTTTAAATTTGTCTCATTGTCTAATATCACTCTTATTGTACAAAAATAGTGAATTGATTTAATCCTAAATGTTTTTGTCATTTCAAATTAGTCACACTACATTTACTTAAAATTCAAAATATCAAAAGTACTTATAAATTATTTTAAACATTATTTATCAATGCTATTAAGTAGATAGAGGTCTTGACACGATAAACTATGACTTTAAAGATTCTACAATATTTATATATATACCACGATGGACTTAATTTGTATAAGAATGTTGGGCTTAATCTTTATATTTATCATTTCAATACTCATAGTCTCACATTTAAAATTGATTATCTCGAATCTGAGAACAAGCTGTCTCATGACTATTTGTGACTTAAATACTTATCTTTTGAACTGTTGGATATAAATAACCCCATAAAGGAATTTCAAAAAGTAACTGTTGTTGATTGTTACATACATGCATGCTACTGCTATCAATGTTTATCAATTTTTTATTTTCAAACCAAACCATAACATGACAATTGTTAGATCTGAACTTTTATTAAGTAATCATAATTATGTATAAGTACTTATAAGCATATATTGGCTTATCAGAAATGTGATTGGTAGATAAAATGGATAATATTTTTAGCTTTTCCAACATTTAAGATTTTTTCAAACTATTTAAATTTATCCATATTTGAAAAATTTAGATTTTGGTACTGTCATTTTTAAAATTACTCAGTGTCTTGAAAGTGGCTAGTAATGTACGAGTAAAATTCTAAAAGGCTTGCATTGTTATCAATTGTGATGAGTATAAACAATTAGTATCACTTCTTGTCTGTTAATACTTTAATGTTGTATACCATTATAATCTTAAACATAGATTTATAAGATAAAAAAAATACTATACTTGCAGAATAAATTAATGCTAACATTTAACCTTAGGATAATGCAAAACATATGTTATTTTAGGATAATGGAAACTAAAATTATAATCTCTATGCTGATTCCTTCCTCTCTTTGAACGCATTACTATTGAATTAGCTAATTTTTACACTCTTACTCTATAAATAGCACATCAAATAATACATAGCATACTACAATTTATTTGAACTATGCATCTTAGTTGTTTCTCACATATTTTATCATGAAATCAATTTAAATACCTTAATAAATTTTGAAAGGCCTAAGGACATTATCTATTGGTAAATGAATTCTGATGTAAGGCATAATATATTTTCATTGAAATTAGAATTAATTTTGTTTTAGAAAAAGAGACATATTTTGATTTGTAAGAAATGAAAGCAGACAATAGCACTTATATACGATCTTATTTATACATATATTATCTTCATAAAAAGATAACCATTCCTAAATGAACATGAGAGGACACATTTAATTAGCATATTAAAATGTATGTCATTGCATTCCACATTCTCACACCTTTAATAATGTTTGATGATACACCACACTGCTGAAAATAAATTATTGTGATAAATAATTAAAAACATTCCATTTTTTTATTTTTTTTATATGCAAATTATCGATTTTTTTAATATAATAATTTTTTTTATTTAAAATCTTTTCTTCTTATATCTGTTATTAACTACATGTATATTCTCTGTATTAAACATTTCTTTTTTCTTGTTATATCAGTTTTATATATTTATATTAAATAATATCCGTCCACCCCAAAAGCCAGCAGTAGATAAAACTAAATACAGTATAAATAACTTCATGGTTGGTGTTGGAAAAAAATAGTGGCATTTAATGTTGGTTGAACAATATAACTTTCAATAATTTAATAAAAAAACTAGTTTATTATTATTCCAATTATTATTAAAATGAGTTTTATTCACGACTTAATATATTTTAAAGAGTAAAGTATCTTCATGTGAATTGAGTTACTAGATCATGTGTGTGACTCATGTCTTGTCTAGAAGACAGTTAAAGTACCACCGCTTATTTGTGCTTACAATCAGTATTGTACAAGAATTAATGAGTTTCAGTTTCTGAGGTCCTATAGTTTTTGCTAGGCAATGTTTCTAACAAAAAAATCTTTTTTTTGAGGGTGTAAATAAAAAAAAAATATTCATGGTTTAATTCTAAATATTTTTTTATGGAAGCTGACATGGTTTTTTTATAGTGTAATACAGAAGTTAGTGTCTCTCTTAATAGTTGCCGAGTTTATTTTTAATTATATTGTAAAGTCGTCTCATTGCGGCTGTCTTCTAGAAGGCATCATAATGATATTGTAATATTAATGTTCCAAATGCAGCACCTTCATAGAAGTCAAGAATTCTTTATGTAATAGCATTTATAGAATATAATTTTTATCTATTCCATGGAATCAGCATGTTATATAAGTTATATTTAGTTTAAAATTATCATTAAGAAAATTTAAACTGTGCCATCGAGTAGCAATTGGAGTTTATAGTTTTATTTAGACAATGTTGTGTTATTTTAAAATATTGTATATTTATTGACAATGAAATAAAATTTTGCATAAAAATTTCTATACTGAACATAACTGACCAGTAATCTTATTTTATTATTTTTATTTGGTTGATATATATTTTTATAAATTGTATCTTTGTCGCACAATAACATTATAGTGTTAAGTTACTGTTTGATGTACTCGAGTCAGATGAATTTAATATTGCCATACATTGTGTTTATAAGCTTTCCATTCAAAAAAATATTCTTAACACTATGAATAAGCATCTTATTATTTTAGCTTAATAGCTTATGTTATACTGAATGCTTTACTTTCATCTCTCGATAAAGAACTCTCATTAATATTTAATATTGGATAACCTAAAGGAGTGTGATACTGCAAGATTAATTTTAAGTAGAAACATACTTTTGTTTTTATAAATTAGTGTTCAGGTGGTATTCTGAGATAATTAGAACACCGGGTTAATAATTTTGCAACAGGATATTGAAAATCATCCATTACTCTGTATAGTAATAGCTTGGGCTTATCTCTCTTACTTATAGGTTAATGCTTGCTCTCTTAAACATGTAATCTCTTGTCTCCGATTGGTTTACCATTGTGCCAAACCATATCATTATCAGTGATATATGTTGACATAACTTAAGAATCTTGTGCATTAGTACAAAAAAAAAGTTTTATCTTTCTACTATTATAGCAGTGTTATTAAGCATTGCTAAGCTGCAGCGGATGTTCCTTGTCAATAAGTCAAACTATGTACTTTTTAATTATAACTTTAATGTTAATACACTGAATATAGTTAACTATTTTTCTATGGTTATTTAGTATGTGTTCTAAACAGAAAATTTTAGTTGTTAACTAAGCACAATAGTTTAAGGAGGAAGACTAAATTTTTTATGAAGATTATATTTTCATTTTGTTTTCCGACTGTCTATTGTTTGTTTTGGTTGTGAAATTACTTTTCGTTCGTACATCCTATATGAACTTCTTAGCGACGGGAACTGTAAACGTGCATAATGTTGGTAAATGGTTAAAGATCTGATTGTTGATGAAAATAATAATCTTGTGATTTAGATTTTATACTTCTTGTTCTAAACAATCAAAATTTATTAGTAGATATTAGACGTTAGCTCTATTTTCAATGTCATTGTAAATAAAATGCCAACTTGTTGAAAATTTTTGTTTTATTTTAGCTTAGTGTATTTCGGATGCGAACTGCAGAAGATCGCTTTGTGTGCCATTCATTGCTAGAGGCTATTGCCTAGCAGTGTACCTGCGATCCGATGATGATGATTACGATGTTTTGTTATTTATTTCATCTAGCTAGCTAGCTTCATGTAGCAATCCTTAACTGCATGGTTTTACAAAGAATGGAATTTGCTACAGTTACTAACCTACGATCTTTATTGTCGGAGACTTTTTAGTTACGTATCAATCACAAAGCCTAATCTGCCGCCAATCAATAGTGAGCAAATGTTAATTAAGGCTTTGAAGAGAGCTAACGAAATTATTGAAAAACAAGACCTCATTTGATGTCTTAAAAGGCGTCAAGCACAATGTGAGTGCAGTATACAGAAGTTATCTTTCCAACTAGTACTCTATTTTTGTTGGCGTGATACTTTACCATCAGAAATATCCAGCTAGTATTTTATGGAAAAGTATGAGTTTGTATATAATTATTATATTTCTATTATTGTAATTCTTGTATTATTTTAATTCTATTTGACCAGATCAGTACGGGTTATAAAATATTGTAAAGACACTGATCCAGATTAAACATATATTGAATTATATTACACATAAATAATGTCCTGCACAGAAGGAATGTTAAAGTTTACGTTTGAATTTCTTCACCCAACAGAGATAATTGTTTCAAAAACTGAGCGGCATTCGGCAAAGTCGTGGCTCCGTATATTAATTTTCTAGGTACACCGCTCATTGCTTGTTGCTGAAATAAAAGATCGATTAGAAAAATCTATATATGGTTACATTGCTGGAGCTTGAGGCACTGGAATCAAACCAAAGATCTCAGTTACTAGGCGAGTGCTTAGCAACTATAACACAGACAGTTAAATCGAATAAAAGCTATTGTTTTAGTTGGCGTAATAAAAATAATCTACTTTACGTATTGTGCTCCTATATCTTAGATAAGATTTATAGATTTATAAATAATAAGTAAATACTACAGCAACGCTATTTCTACCAAACAATAGTGAGTAAATACAGTTAGGGAGTCAGTTTATAGGGTGTCGTAGCTAATGAAATGACTGGAGTAACGTGACTTTACATCTTGTGTTAAAACGACGACAACTATATAGTACTGTTCTATCATCATATCCTATCTAGCCATACAGGAACACTTTGGAGACGTTTTTGCATTTGTAGTAGTTTTTGCACATTTACAGGAATTCTGAACTTGAAATTTTAATTTTAATCTACAGTTTAAAAAAAATGATCGTCACATTTTGAAAAAGTAAATATATTGTCAGTTAAGAGTCAGTGAATGTCAAATAAATAATAATTATATTTATTCTTATGGATTGTAATATTTCTCTTTCGGTGTTATATATTGTAACGTTGTTAATTAAAAATGTTTCCGATGTTGAAATATAGACGAGGTAAGTCATTGACTTCCCAAACTAAAAAAGTTTTATATAATTTGTACAAATAAAAAATGCATTGCGTTACAATAGCAATCAAATGTATTAATATTATTCACTAATTAAACATAGTTTAATTGATGTACTTGACTATAAAAATCACAAAAAATTATAAAAGTAATAGTTTATTTCTTTATGTGCTAACTGTACAAAACTACAAATGCAAAAACGTCTCGGAAGTGATTTACCTGCACATTGTTTAGGGCCGGTGTTTTACTTGGCATCTGGTAAATTCCCAAGGGGGATCTCCCTAGTTCCTTCGTTACCTTGACTTAATAAAACTTAATAAAAAATCACCTTGGCAAAGTCGAGTAGGTTATGGTACTCGATGTAGTTGCCGCCGCCTACAATGAATACGACCGCGTCGGTAGGGGGCGGGTGCTTGGCGGCGCGCGCGCGGGCTGCGGCGTCAGTGCGAGCGGCTCGCGGGTCCATCCACTCCAGCTCTGCACCCTCGCCGCCGCACAAAGCCGCTTCTACAGTGCGACTCACCGGAAGTTTCTGAATAGATAATATTAACAAAAATAAACAGGCCACTATGATCAGATATCGGCGGAAGCAGATCTTGGGAACCATTAGGCTTCGCTAAGTTGAATGATGATCCAACCTGAGCTTCATCAACACGTATATTTGACATTCGACTACCTAACAAACTGAGCGAATACTTTCAAGTTTTTTTCTGAATACCATCTAGATCTAGAGCACACATGCGAGGGAGGTGAAATAAAACGGTTCCGTTTTTTCACGTTTGTTCTTTTTCTTAAGACGTGCTTAGCGAAAGTGCAGAAGTGTAATAGTCTGCAGATCATGGATCCTCATCAAATGCACTGATCTACGCCACGGAGACGATTTTAGTGAGTAAAACTCTAACATGACTGTGACATAACCACAGAAATAGGATATCTATCAAAGATGTTTCCCCAACATTAAAAGAAGATTAATACAACATTCGAGCTGTTAAGCAGTGGTCGACTAATACGTTGATGTTGATGATAATTAAAACAGAAACGAAACGAATCTTAAACTTACATGTTTTTTAACGACTAAATTTTTCACACCTTCCATTACAAACGACGAACCCTGTGATACGAGTTTTGAGAACATGGACACTGTTTTTGTACCTCCTCCTTCGTATTGGCTCGACATTTTTGTAAAGGCTCTAAAACAGAATGATTAAAGCAACCGTTATAGTTTTTTTTTTTTCATTTCACGATAGCGTTCAGCGATTGTGTGAAAATTAGCATATATAAATAAATAAACTTCAGTAGTACAAAAATTACGTAAAATTTATATTTTTATATTACAGTGATCTCTACCTTATAAAATTTATCACCATTCATTCATGGTCCTGCCCATTTCCCAATAAATTTTGGGTCGGTGCAGTATGTCAGTCTTCTCCAAGCATTCCTGTCAGACACTAACTAATCATTCACCCCCTTACACTGTATAAAATCTCACACACCATCCATCGTTTTATCGGTCTTCCTCTTCCTCTCCGATCAAACACATTCATTCTTAAAACTTTAGCTACATCCGTTTTCTCTCTACGCAAAACATGTCCGTACAGTCGTTGAACCAGTTTAGTCGGTTTCGTCTGGAAGACAGTCGTCGATTTATGTTTTATGGTGTCTACTTTTGTACGTAATGACATGTGGTTCTCTTTTGTGATACCACGTATTTGCCACCATTATAGTATTTTTTTTTATTGATGGTATGACTTTATTAACAACACCACCGCAGTGCCCAATTTAACTCTCTAACAGCTTGTTGCAAACATGAATGTTCTAGTTCTATCTGTGATGTAGTGTACATGTGTAAGATTAGGTGTGACTCAAATAGTTACATTAAAAAAAAACTATAACTAAGACAAATAGTTAGGTTTCTTACTTCCATCGCTTCATGTAAGACATCGACTGGATGTCACAATTTGCTGCTGATAAAGCGGTTTCAAATCTTTTATACTCTTCATCAGGGATCTGTGTAGTGCATAGGTAATATATAATGAACAATCGCATCTTGTCCTCGGGTGTACCAGCGCTAGTATCAGTTATAAGATCCATAACAGCCTTACTCTCTACACTGCTGCTTTTACTCATTATCTTCTCTTCCAATTCAAAGAATGAGTCCAAACGGCGGGATTTTATTGCGTTAAGAATTGCTGTCGAAAGAAAACGTAAAGTTGGATACGGTAGAGAAATATTACGCCCGGAATTTTTTATTCAATATATGTAGCTCACGAGAATTTTTAATTTAATAATATTCCATCCAGATTTACAATGAAAGCATGGTGATATCTCCATATATTAAATCTACCATCAAATCCAGCATAATTATTCTGGCTGTGAACAACAGTGCCAGAACATTCAGGATGGGTGGGCACCTCCACCATCTATAAGTCGTTTGTTACTTAACACTACGTGAAATTAGGTCAAGTGTTAGTTAGTGTGTATTTAACAACTGTTTAATTGCGAGCTACAAAAATAAAACAATACATTTATTTAAACGAAATAGAACATTAATAATAGTTACTTGTGTAAATTGCCTAACAAATATCATACAACCCACATTTCAGTAATAAAGTTATTTACATTTACATAGATTATCACAATAGTTTGCATGTTTACAATTATTACTACTAAAATTCTGAGATTTGATAAATAATTTAAGATAAAGCAATCCTTGGCAAAATTTTATAAAAAAAATTATTGATTCATTAAGATTTTTGATTACATTAAGATAATATTCATGTATCTCTCTTAGATGTATAGAATGCTTTGACTGAGCTTCCAGACCTATTTTTGTATTACTTTATTAACTCTCAATTAATTCATATAGATAAGCCTGTGTAATGTAATAATACATTCAGTGGATGTCTATTACTCAAAGATAATGTCATGTAATTCATTTTACGTACCTGTGGCAATGGTAGTGTGCATGTCAATGAGTCGTTTCTTCTCCATCAATTGTGGCAGGGAGTTAACAGCGCTGGTAAGCCTCTGAGTGTTATCGCTTACTAAGCTGAGAGCCAAATCACTCTCTGCATCAAGACCCATTGAACTTTTTAACTTTTTCACCTCAGCTTCTGAACTCCTGTAAAGAGCAATAATTTTTGTCACTTTCTAATTAAAGGTGTTTTATCGGTATCTAGAATTATTAAAAAGCTTAAACACATGCCTATATTTGTCTAAATCCTCTTGAATAGCCTCAGCTACAGTTGGAAATGGACTACCTTTATGTTCAAACCACAAAGGATCTTTGGAGTCAAGGTCACATGTCCGAGTTTTCAATTTTTGACCTGGTACTGCAGTGTTAGAACCTTCTGGAACCACTGCTCTGGAAATAAATAAAATATTTAATAGCAAAAATACAATATTAAAATAAATTTTTCAGACAAAAGTATTAAAAAAATTATTGGCACATTATGGTATATAATTAGTAAATTAAAAATTAGAGTAGATGGCTCAATTGTGTTTTGGCTAATAGTTTGTTTAGTAACATAAAAGTTCCTAATTGAATTTTATTTATTTAATTTATCTACTCTTGTATTAGTTACAATACTTTTACATAATACATACATCATACACACATACATACATTTACTTTAATAATATTCATTCATGGTCATATGCTTGAGTACCCACTCAATTTCATAGAAAAAGTTTAGGAAAATTTATATACCTGTTTAGTGATAAATCTAGCACATCATGGGCTAAAGCCTGGTATGTCCAAGTGTGATGTAAAGGTGTGGCCATATCAATATTTCTGTCTAATAAAATAAGCATAGGCCTCGTAAAACTGAAAGATCCTGATTGCCCTGTGTTACCATGAAAGAGATTGTTTCTGGCATCCCACAAATTTTCTCTAAGTTTTTTGTCTAATTTTTTTGCTACCATTTCTGCTGCATTTGCTTTGCTGCATCTTATAATAGGGACATTACCTATACAGAAACAGTAAATGTTTATAGGTCATAATAATAGCATTTACAAATAAAGCAAAATGAAAGTAAAGCATAATCAGTTTTACATATAATTAGGAAATATTTCCATTTTTCAGTAAGTCCTTACCAAGTGTAACAAATACTGAGAAAAGACTTTCTACAATTTCATCCATTATAGCCTCCATTTCTGTATCTTTAGTGTCTCCTTTATTGATTGCTGAGAAAGTGTAATGTTTAGTATAAATTGCAACAAATAAAACACTAACTACTATTCAATATAGAAAATTAAAACAATAAACATGGTATATAGAAAATCAATTTGTAAAAATTCCATACCATAATATGACAGAGAGTCAGATTGCTGATGTTTCATTATAAATAAGTCATCTTCTAAGCATATAAAGTTTAGATATTGGTCAAAAACTTTATGAATGCTTAATGCAACATTGGATTGAATTGCAGAAGCCGCAAGATCTTCTAGTTTCTGTCTGGTTATTGGTGATATAAAGTTAAGGTGGTACTGATCATATATCCCATTATCAAGGTCTTGACAAATGCGACCCAGATTTTCTTCAGATGGTGAACAAAAATAGACCGCTGGCACTTCAGGTATAGGATCTCTGTCAGAATGTAATTGTCTGCAAAAAACAATTTAATATTGTAATAAATATCACTATAGCTGGGATGCACACGATTTATTAAATTTGCTGAAGCCCTTGGAATGATAAAATGTTAACAGATAATCCTTAATGATATATAATTTCTACAATTTCAAATTTAAAATTTGTTGTTTTAAATGTAGATAGTAAAATATTGATTGAAGAAAGAAAGTATTTTTCAAAATTTTGGGTTCAAGGTTTAAGGTGGACCTTAGAACTATTTCATGTAGTTTGTTCAAGATTTTAGGTTAAAGATATATAATATACTTAATTTTTAAAGATTTTAGTTGGTTGATGTTATAATATTTTAAACAATGTTTTAAATTACGTCAACGAAAAATTACAGATTGTCTCTATAAAATACTACAGTATTAAGAAGTAGTTATTATTACATTTGGTTCATTATCTATTGAATTATTAAAAAATAACCAACTATTTCGAATACTTACACATGAAGAGTGACACCCAATTCCCTTAGCTCTTTTATTGAAATTAAAGGGGAAATTATATCTTGTCCAACTCTATCATAAATTAATACTTTCCAGGTAGGTTCAGTAGCCACAGCCTTTGTTAATGGTTCATTCAAATTTAGCATTTGTTTCAGAGCATCTACACAAAAATTGTTTAAATGATTAGATTATAAACATTTTCTGACTAAGAATAAATCCAATGCTTACTTAATTGGCGTTCCCGTAATGTTGACATTGCGTTCTATGAAATAAAATGCCATAAATTTTATTTTGATAAATATAATACAAATCGTTGGTATCTACAGGTAAATAAGCAGTTATTCTTATTAAAAAAACATTTTATTTGCAACACAGTAGCAGAATCGGATGTCAGATTGACACTTCTTAGGACGTTTAGTGAAAGACACGTCGGCTATGGTACGTTGGCTAAGTAGACAATCTTTGTAGCTTAAAAATTATTAATTTTCTGGTAAATTATGACTTCTCTGAATATTATTCATTCACATAACTTGATATAAATTATAGTAATGATTTTAATAATTTCCAAATAATGTTTTAAACACTAAAAAGTTTCCATATGAGAAAGGGTTTTGTAAAACGTAACATTTATAATCTACTAGATAAGTATATCCGATAAATACAAAGAACCTGACATACATAAAGGAAAAATCCGCCCGTGGATAACTACACTTCAACTAGTAGGAACAGTAATTAATTTTTTAGATTATTTATAATTAGGCTGTGAATACGGGGTTCACGAGAATAGTAGCGTATAAAGACAGGGCACGTAGAGTTAACATAAACAAAGAATATAATACAAATATTGACAATATTTATCTTTGTGAATAACTTATTTTTTATATATGTATTTGGCTAATGTAAATGTTAAAAAGAGCAACAGTCTGTACGTTGTTCAAACTATGCTCTTATACTACTTCCTATGCTACAATAGTATTACATTTAATTATTGCCTTAAAATCGGCAATGACAAAATGGCATTTGCCGTTATTTCATGATGCCAAATCCGCAAAGCTCGTCGAGTCTGATGAAAGTAGCAAATCATCAGAAAAACTCATAGCATCAATATCGCCCAAAAATAGGATTTTGCTAAAGATGTTAACACGACAAAGGGGACTATATAACGCTATTAGAATTATTTAACGCTAAAGCCTTGATAAACGTTATGAAAAATCATACATTCCATCTTTATAATTATAGGACAAAATTTCTTGTATTCCAAATTCTAGAGGTCTTTATAGATATAACATAATATTTTTATTGACGCTTCGAGTCAAACTTCATATCCCTAAAGTATTTTCCTAAAAATAATATGTGCTGAGAACACCTCTCGTAGGTAATCTTTTAAAATCATGTTTTTTTAGAAACTGTATACTTATTGATATTTAGTTATACAATAAAAAAAACTATTACATTCGCTATTATAATTGTATAGTTTTTTCGTAGGTTTTAGGAACAATCCAGTCGTCAAAGAAATTCGGAGTAAACAAAACTTTTAAATACTATTACTTAATCAATTTATATAAGATTTTATAAATATTGATTCAATTGAAAATTTTATTAAATCACTGTTCTACTTAGTTATATTTAAAGAGAAATGTAAAAAGCGTAACCTGCAAACTAAGCTGATGTCAATTCTACCAATATTCACCACATTTATCAGTGCACCGGGTTTCATAGGAGAAAGCCGTTTGTAGAGGCCGGTGAGTGATATAGTAGGGTGGCGTCTGCGACGGACACCGCGAACCTCGAACAGTGCGCGCGCGATGGTGAAAGGTGCTATATCGACTCTACGCGGTTCGAATTTTGCGCGCTCCACCATGAGCACATACGCGCGGTTTATTTTTTTATGTGCCATATTTGTGTTTGGTTAGTTAATTATAATAATTGATAATTTTCTATGAATGTGCATGATGAGAAATCATTAAATTCCAATGTGTGGTATTTGTAATCTTATGCAAGCTGTTTAACGCTGCCACCATTTTAGTGATTTTTTCCCCGTCTTCATGTATGCTAACGTAACAGTTTACGCGAATGGTAGTGAAAGCTATTAAGAAGTTTACTTTCATTGATCAACTGTGGCGTAACCTATTATAGAAACAAGATATTCTAAATATGGTGAAGTATAGGAAATTCATTGTTTATTGTCTGTAGGGTATACCAATAGGGATGTGAAAGTAGACAACGAACGATATTCGAAAGGGTTAAACCGTGTAAAGGCATCTAGACGATTGGTTTCGTCAGGCACGTCCTTTCTTTCACTTGACATTGAGACGTGACCGGTTGTACGAAGAGGGATATTGACATTTAGTGGCTAACTTGAGTGCGTCAAATTATGTAATTCGTTACTTATCCCATTACCACTTTGTTACGAATGTAGCTCACTTGAGGCGTGCTTCCTTGATTACATATTTACACGCATACTTTATTAACTAAATTAATTATAACCTTTCGAATACATCACTAATTTAAACAAGCTAAAGCGACTTTTGTCACCAGTCATTAAAATTATTATCACCGATTACATGAATTGTAATAACGCTGTGTTTTCAGAGATTAACATTTAAACTAAACTAGATGCTATACGGAGAAAGCCATAAAATTGTTAAAACGTAGGTAATAGGAAAAATTTCAATATTAAGCATTAACAAATGTTAACATATGTTACTCAGAAACCAGTTTATATGAGTTACCGAAGAAGGCTTGATCATTACTTATGGTATAGTCATAGACTACAGTAGAATAAGACGATGCGATTTTAAAACACTGGAACATTTTTAATTTGTTAGTTATACTACAACGAAAATTATAACAATTATATTTAAATACATTATAGTTAGGATATGTAGGACAGTTTATAAATAATTTATAAACGTGGATTATGTACACAAGAGATAAAAAAAATTTAGTTAAAGTTGTAGTTTATGTTTATTAATTATTAGAATGCACATTTTGTTAGTTAGTACATTTGTTTAGTAAAGTTGCCTTTTAGATAAGAAAAATGTTAAAAATAACATACAGAATTTTTGCCACATTCCAGTGATTTTATACTAAGATTTCTCTTAGTAATGTTCTGAGACCAATGAAGTTATTTGTTCGCTCGCTTAAGCTTGTCAACTTTAAGGCGACAAATTACATGTCGGCGACATAGCTGCGATCAAGAAGGATATTTAACTTTTGTACAATTTACTTGGATGTAATCAAACATTATTGTTAATAGCACGTAAAATGTTACTTACGTACTTCACTTTCAAAAAACTACGTACCAATATCTTATTTGTTAAATAATAAAATATGTTTAGATTTTTTGCCTCTTGGTAAAAAAGTTGTTTTAACAGAGTACAGTAAATATAACAGATAATTTTCAGTAGTGTATATATTTTGGTAGAGATATGCTATAGACCAGTGATTCTCAACCTTTTTTTGTTGCGTCACATATTTAACGATTTAAAAATTTGGCGACACAAAAAAAAAGATAAAAATATTTACTTACTACAACACACTGCATAAATAGTTTGTGACAAAAATTTTAAATATACTAAATAAACTAATATACTACAATAATAACTAAACGTTTATTAAGGGATTAATTACAAGCCAATAATAAAAATATTTTTAATACGAAATTTGAGATAAAAGAAATTAAATATATATTCATGTTAAAAATATTTTTCTTTTTAAATGATATAATTTAATAATATTAACATTATTATATATTT
>DWHU01000377.1:0-20087 GCA_018247975.1 Parides photinus | reverse complement strand
AAAAAAATTTTTTTTAGGAATATGTTGCTAACCTGTTGAAAACTGCATTCCCACATTTGTCTGACAATCAGATCAAAATAACAGTGGAAGGTTTATTTAATTTGGACCAGGATATTCCAGCTTTTAAAGACCATTTAAGAGATTTTCTGGTTCAGATCAGAGTAAGTATATATTAATGATAATAAGTATCTACAAAATATACAATTTTTGCATAGCATTTTTATAGAAATTTTTAATAAGTATGAGATTACATTTTTAAATTGACAGAAGTTTTGTTGAATAAAGTCTTAAATTGTTTATAATATGTTTTATGTATTTGTTGTATTACATTTTTATACAAAATTTCAGGAATATACTGGGGAAGATGATAGTGATTTGTATCTGGAAGAACGCCTGTTTGCTCTTCGTCAAGCGCAAGAAGAAAAGAGAAGGGTACAATTATCTGTACCTGGAATCCTAAATCCTCATGAATTACCTGAAGAAATGCAAGATTAATGTGAAGTAGACTTAGTATTTAGGTCTGATAAGTAAATAATAACAGTACATTTAGCATAATGCAATGTGTAATCAACTGTATTAAAGATGAAGTCAGATTTTATACAGGCATTTGTCAAATATATTATTTTAAATTGTGCACAAAAATTGTTTTCCTGAAATAATAATTGCAGAAAATATTTAATTCAAAATTTATTGGAAATGTTTTTCCTTCAATAGAATATATAGCTTTCTCAGCGAATAAAAATCTTTGTGTTAAGTGGACTGTTATCATTAAATAATGATTTGTCCCTTGTGCTATGTTCTAATAATACCTTGTTATGTCAGTTGTACAAAGGTCGCCTGGAACAATGTTAGATGATGTATGTAAGTGAAAAGATTATATCGCAAATCTTTTCAAATAAGGTATATTAAGCTAGCACAAGGCAAAGTATATGGCCTTTATTATTATAGATAGACATGAAAATAAACATGCGTCAATCTACATTTGCTAGTGGATAAATGTGAAAGCTAATTTTTTGTTGTCAAATATTTAAGAACAATAGAAGAAGATAACTGTGATGGTAACCAGTGTGGAATGTGCAACGTAATTGCAATGAAATCCGAGTATTATGTGTAGATTCTAGGAAAAACTTAAGTGTCTTGCTGTTAGTAACTTTTTTATGTTATGTTTAATTTTGTCTGAACTAACTTCATGATGGTTTGGGAATCTAAACATTGTAACTGGGTTTCCAAATGCATTTCGGATCTGACCAAGTGTCAAATCCTACAATTTTGTGTTTTTGAAATAAAAAAATCAGTAAGAATTTGTGTTTCAATGTAAAAATGTAACGAATTCCGATACTTGCGTACTTGCGTACTTTATTTTAATTAAAATTATTAACTTTGATGATAAATAAATGTAAAGAATGAAGGTGTTGTGTATTTTGTTCATAATTTAATCTATTGTGTCTGGTATAAAAATATATTAAAACGAAGTAAAATCATGCAGACGTGAGTCGTCTATGTAGTCGTTACCGAAATAGACAAAAGTTAAAGGACTATAATGAATAATAATAACGTTTGTATCTGGTATACCCATAAGCTACATTATGTGAAAGTTTTACTCATGCAAAATCGCAGGCTCAACTACGATCAAATGTATTTAATAAACTCATGATTTTTGCGAATAAAAATACAAAAAGTAATGGTATTATTTGTAGTTATTATTTAATGTGGTAAAATAGTGCATTTGTGTAAATATATTTTTTTTCCATGTACATGTTTGTGCTACATATTTTATCAGCCGACAGACGCCCACTGCAAGGCATAGGCCTCCCCCAAAGATCTCCACTCCAATCGATCTTGCGCTTTCCGCATCCAAAATTTTCATGCAACCTTCACCAGATCCTCAATCCATCCTATGGGAAGTCTTCCTATACTGACGACACACGGCTGCTACTTTAGGTCTCCACTCTAAGACACCTACCCCATCACCACACGGCAGACTTGACCGGCCCGCTGCCACTTTAGCTTGCAGATTTTGAGGGCTATATCGACAACTTTAGTTCTCTGTCGAATTTCTCCGTTCCAGACCTTGTTCCTTAGAGTAATGCCAAGCGTAGCTCTGTCCATCGCTCACTGTATGACATTAAGTAGGGGGACCAGCCCGATCGTCAAGTGCTAAGTCTCACCGCCGTAGGTGGGTGTGGGGCAGACGTACTGGTTAAAGACTTTTGCCTTCAAAATTTAAAATATCTATTTTTTTCATTTTGTTATTAAATTTAATTCGATTACTACAGAATCCAACAGCGAATTAACTTAGGTATCGATTATGTTCTAATCGATTAAAAAATTTTACATGGCCTACACTATCATTTGCCATTACGCCAGTATAAAATATCTAAAATGTTTAATTCTTTCTCCTTTAGTATGAATTGAAATAATTGTTTCCTTTTATATTGTACTTATTTTATCTACTTCGTTGTTAGTGATTTTCGTTTTTAAGCGATATATCAATCAATAAAAAAATAAAATGGCTGGTGTGGGAGAAGAAGCATCGTCAAGTGATACGGGAGAAAATAGGATGGTGTCTAATAACAGTAATCAAGAAGGAAACGATGGAGAAATTGATGTAAGTGTATATAAATTGAGCATAGATATTTATTCTCAGTATATTGTATTTTTTACATATTCGATTTAACATAGGCGTAGCACACAATAGTAGTCATAGCCAATTTTTAAACAGATTTTTTATCTAATTCAGCTGTACTATTTTCACAACGTTGAAATAAATTACAAATCTACATTGTTAACATCTTGATGCCGTGTTTTTAAAATGAATATTTATTTCATAATAATAATTCATTACAAAATGTTTCACATTCAAGAGAAAAGGTTAGATTTTCCTCTGCCTAAACCATGTTTTTCGGAAAAAGACTGCTTCTTATAGACTTTCTTATTACTATAGATTTTGCTAAAAAATATACCAATCATTATTGATATCTTGTATCTTTATTGTATGTTCAATAAGTAATATAAAAGTTGATGGTTGTGATTTGTTTACTATTGTAATAGCTAAATTAAATTTTTATTTATTTAGTTTAGTTTTTTGTTCAAGTTTTGTATTTTTTATTGCAATAAAGTGTCAATTAAAATAAAAGAATAATTATCTTGTACCAGTTTAATTTACAATCTGTGAACATTCATGCAAAGCTGATGATAAATCTATTGCCAATGATCATTTAAATAGGTAGTTGTAGTGTTTATTTCTGTGGACAATCAGAAGTGTGTTCAAGTTTTAAAGCCAACGTAAAATGTTATCTTTTAACAAAATATAGATAACTAAATCTATTTCAAATATAGTTTCACATCACATTGTCTTTTTATGTACTATTTAAGTAAGTTACTATTCAAAAGGGATTAATCAAAGTTTTCTTATAGCAAAGTGTTTGTGGTCTTGTATTTTAATCTATTACAATGAAATATTATTACATAAGGTTGTAAAATGTTTACACTTTATTAGTAGGATGAAGTTATTATTAGTTATTTGTACCTCTACTGTAGCTTACAATGAATGCAGTGTTGTATAATAGTAGTAACAGAAAACATAGTTTTAGATTCTCCAATTTTAATAGCTTTAGTTTATATTCATTATTGATTTATATTTTCAGTTTAATGCACAAGTAGATGAACAGAGACGTCGTATGCAACCATCAAAAATGGAATCATTCTTTGCAATAGCTAAATCTCTTATAATCAGAGCTTTAGTTGTGTATTTCATAACATCAATGTTTCGACAGTCTTCTACACCTAAAGCTGATGTTCAGAGCTCTTCTGGAGCAACTCGTACTCCTGCAATTAATATGTTTTCTAATGGAACTATATTAGATATGTATTGTTACATATCTGAAAAAGAAATTTTACATAATGTGGATGAAGCACATTTAATATGGAAGCAGACAGATGTTGTATATGGTGACTGGTATGGTGGTCCCAATGGAGATGGCACATATACCTATTCTACAGAAATAGTACCCTCAAAGGCTTTAATTAACAATGCTTCTATTTATTTACACACATATATAGTACAATCGGGTAAATCACCCAATTCAAATAATAAAAGCAATTATGCTGGTTCTCATATAACTTATAGCAGGAAAATGTTAAATAAGTACAAAAAACTGAAGTACCAAAAGACTCATAACCTTTTAACGGGACAAACAGAAAAGTCAGAAGAAGAAATTAAAAAAGCTGACACATTGAAAGAAGAAATAGTTTCTCATTGGCATCCTAATCTGACAATTAATCTTGTCACTGACCAAACTAATTGGATGCAAGGCAGTGTACCACCGCCACTGGATGAATTTATTTACTTCTTGCCAGATGGTAAAGTTTACAAACCAGCTGTATTCTTAAATGATTACTGGAATATGATGCGTGATTATGTTCCAATAAATAAAACAACAACAAAGCTTCAACTAGTTTTGACATACCAACCTTTAAGTCTTTTCAAATGGCAATTATACACAGCTCAAGCAATGAGAGATAAACTTAGTGTATTTTCGGCTTTAGGAGCTGAAGAACAAGATGAGGAGCAAGATACTGTAAAGGAATTACTTATGGATACATCACCATATCTGCTTGCTCTGACTGTATCTGTTTCAGTGCTGCATTCTATATTTGAACTGCTAGCGTTTAAAAATGATATACAATTTTGGAACAACAGGCAGTCTCTGGAGGGACTATCAGTGAGATCAGTATTTTTCAATGTATTTCAATCCACTGTGGTTCTTCTTTACGTTTTGGATAACGAAACTAATGTAATGGTCAGAATTTCCTGTTTCATTGGTTTGATGATAGAAATTTGGAAAATAAACAAAGTGATGGATGTCAAATTGAATAAAGAGAAACGGATATTTGGAATTCCTACATTATTATTTAAAGATAAAGGTTCCTATGTAGATTCAAGTACCAAAGAATATGATATGTTGGCTTTTAGATACCTCAGTTGGGCCTGTTTTCCACTTTTGGTTGGTTATGGTGTATATTCACTGCTGTACCAAGAACATAAAGGGTGGTATTCATTTGTCCTTAACATGATGTATGGATACTTGTTGACATTTGGATTCATTATGATGACACCTCAGTTATTCATTAATTACAAGTTGAAGTCAGTGGCACACCTGCCATGGCGTATGATGACATATAAATTCCTGAATACATTTATTGATGACATATTTGCGTTTGTTATAAAAATGCCGACCATGTATCGTATAGGATGTTTCAGAGATGGTAAGTAATTAATATCATTAGAAGATTATAAGTGATGTATCTGAGAAAATGTTAATTCTTAATTTTTATTTCAGATATTGTGTTTTTCATTTTCTTATACCAACGTTGGATGTACAAAGTCGATCATAAACGCGTCAATGAATTTGGCTTCTCTGGAGAAATGGAACAGCAGAAGAACGAATCTGAAAATGGCAATTTGGCAATTACAGATAGAACAAATGTAGAACCTGGTGACAAAAAGAATGATTAAACAATTGTGTATTTAAATGTTGCTTCAGGTTTTGCATAGTTAGTGAAAATTGTATAACGTGTAATAAGAAATATTTTATTAGTTAGACTTGTCTTAAAAAAAATATTGTTTGTTTGTCTTTGTGCAACTGAGGTATATGTGTATAGGTTATGGTTATTGGTTTGAAGAAAAATCTATTAAATGATCATTATAAACATTTTCTAGTAGTTTACTGACATGTTTCTTGTTATGTATTCAAAAGAATTTCATTGTGGCTTTTCATTACCTCATATATATATATATATAAATATATAAATACCTTCTCTTAATGTACTTTATTTATTTTTTACCAATACAACATTCACAGCTTAAATTTAGAATTAAATCTAAATATTTACTAAGATATATATCTATAGCAATCAATATTTGTACAAATTGGACATGACTCCTGTGTGTATGGTGTAGGGATATATACAGTTGACATTATTGATGATAAATTTGTGCTCCAATTTTTAATTCTTTTTAGGAACTGTCATTTTAGCTATTTTTATCTTATAAATATGAACACTTTGATCCAAAACTTTATTATTTTGATGTATAATTATTTAGGGACTCAAACATATAGTACAGAAAGTTATCTATTTGTTCCAATAGTGTAGACATTGAATGTCTTCAAAGTTGTTAAAAGTTATTCAATTAACACAATTATTAAATTAAAATAAATAAAATAGCCCTAACTGTGTTAGTATTATTTAACAGTTTTAACTGCAGTGATTGATAACCACTGTGTGGTTGATTTGTTTTTAGTGAGGAAATTCCTCATTAATTTTCTCAGGCCACATGTGGATTTTAGTTAGTAGTTTTTCGTAATTTTTTTTGTTATTGTCTGGGCAATATAATTTTAATAATATTTATAACAAAGCTTTTTCATTTATACATGTATAATAAAAGCTATTAGATAAAATTTAATGTATTTAATATGTGAAATTGACAGTGTAGTGTTTTGAAAACGTTAATGACGGTACAAAGTTTATAAGAATGTTTTTTAAAATATTTCTTAACAGCATTTATAACGGTATTAAAAAATATTAATTTATTGGGTAATAGTAAGTTTTGTTTTGGAGTGTTGGTTGCTGTATTATCTTTCTGGTCATTGTTATGACTTTATGTAGGTTGCCTCATGTCTTCATCCGCCACGTTGTAAAAAAATTTTGAACTGAATGCTAAAATGCTGTTATTGGTGGAAAGTCACATTCATATAAAAAGTGTAGACATCTAGTAATATCTCTGAGATACATTACCAACCATATTGTGATCTCATTTTAAGACGAGATATGTTTATGCCCGAGTTTTATGTATAACAAGATAAATAAATAACCTGTGGCTTAAATAATACTTGGAATTAATTTTCTAAATAAATAATGAATTTAACCTTATGCTAATACTTGTGATGTTATGTAATATAGTCTTAAATTAAGTCCTGGAGAAGCCCTGACATACGGACAGGATATATTATTATGTTTGTCCATATTTAAGTATTTGAACAATGAACACCGAAATGGGACGTGAAATTGTTAATGAAGAATTACCAAAAAATAATACATTTATTTTATTATCACTAAAGTATTGTTTCCAGAATTTCCTGTGTGATGACTTAAGTAAAATCATAACTTTTTCTGATATCATGGCCGTAAAGTGCAGTGTTTACTTCATCCGTTATATCTTTAAATGTAATTATTTTCTTGTTGATCATTAGTACTTTTTCCAAGTACAGTGATAAATCTAGTACAGTAAGTCTTCGTGCATGAACGAATAATTTCTTTAAATGTTAAATAAACGGTGGTAATTACTTCGCTACTCTCGTCTTTATTCTATTCATAACTTTTTAGCTATACTATATATATACACATGTATTTAGTATAGCTAATTATATATATATATTTCTCTTAAATTGCACAACTCGTGTGAGTACATATTTGAATAGTTTGTAAACTTATGCTAATATTCGATGTTCTATGAAGTGTAATATAATTAAATTTGTTGTTTCCGAGAGTGTTCCAATTATTCTTAAACCTTTCGCGTGTGTCCGTAACAATTACTACTTAAACATCGTTGAACTATTCGAATATTGCGATTGAAGTTCAATTTATGCTTCACCGTTAACTACAATGACTGAAAAGTTTAAGTTATACTTTTTTAATCTACAATTGCTAATACTTGTCCTTAATATGACACGGTGTTTTGTAAATGAACTTTGTGTTCGTTCAGAATGACATGGTCTTATCATGACAGCCGAATTACAATGATGACGCCGTAGCGGTTGGTTTATTTTATAGAGCTGGGATGGTTCATGAAATTCCTGTCATTAACTAGACTTCACATAAAGCTCCCGAATATAATCAGGTATATCATATCTTAGCAAACCGCTAAGAAATCTGTCTTTTTTTAGTGAAGGATCCTCGTGATATTGAATAAATAAAATATTAGTAATAAATGAGTTTTATTACATTTATTAAAATATATGTTAAATCTTTCATAATTTTAAAGATTAAGCTTTACTACATGCATAAACCTTTCCTGGCTTTTTAATAAATCTTTCTTTAATTTAAGAAAAGGTGCACTTTTTTAAATAGTAAATTTAAAGATTTTTTAAGAATCTTATTTTTGACTTACGTTAACATTTACTAAGTATGCTATTATTGGATAAGCGTGAATTTAAATATACAATATACATATTTCTTAAAAAATAATTGGATTATTTTAATTAGAAATACAGTAGAAGCTCCTTATTCGCGGATTAAAAAAATTAGACCCAATTCCTGTATTCGCGGCAAAAAATTTATTCGCGTATCTAATAAGTATATACATAATAATGAAAGGAGTTCAATACGTATCCAACCTGATATCCTTTGCAAAAGTCGTCATATGGACTAAAAAAAAGCAAAATTTATCTTATTACAACTACGCCTGAAGTACGTTGTTGAATGATTTCGTCGAGGACTTGCATACGAGGCGCCTTCGCCGCGATCGGTGTTTCTGAGAATGTAAAGGAATCGAATAAAAGAAAACTTATCATTCAAACGATATTTTTTTTTATTTATCGATCGATCGACCCAACGAAAAGTATTAATAAATGTTGCCGTTCCGTCTATGGTAAAAGCTGCTTTGTGTAATTAATGTTTTGTCTTTCCTATTCTCTCTCTTTCTAGTTTATAGTGTCAACTAAAAAATGAGAAACTAGTTTCGATTGGAGAAAAAAGACCGAAGAAATTTTTCATGTTTTTTTTATAGGTGACAAACACCTAGAGACGTATAATCCCATATAAATCACCATTCCGTAATTATGGTTTCTGTATTCGCGGCATATTTATGGAACGTACTCCCCGCGAATAAAGAGCTTCTACTGTATTGTAATTTATGTAGAAATTTATAATGAAGTACACAGTACAATGTATTACAAATTATAATGAGTGTTTTATTTTTATTTGTATTTGTAACATTTTTATTACCAAAATTAAATAAAAAAGTAAAAAAAAAATTCCGTGCAAAATCAATTATCGAGGTAATGACTCTGGCTCGTCGCCTTGAGACACGTGTGAAGTACACTTGTCCCAAGGCGACGAGCACAATGTGGTGCTGTGTGTATCGTCTTAACTAGTGTTACGTTGTTGTGGGCAGGCGGTATCATTAATCATCAGGTGAAGGTCCCGCTCGTCTCGTCGCTTTGTTTAATAAAAAAATAAAAATTCTGATTAACGTTACTTTTTAATTTTATAAAAATCTAACCACTTCCAACTAAGCTACGTTAACTACACTTTCAAGATTAAGGTTTCTTAATTAATATGTAACAACATAATCAGCCGATAGATACTATCACCTAGACAAAATAAGTTTACACCGATCGACCATGCTTCGCCCACATTCAACGATTTCGCGCAACCGTCATGGTAATGCCGGTCTATTACGTATTACGGTCGATTGGTCTTCCAACCGTAAATTTACCGGTCGGCGACAAATAATCAAAAGCAACATTAAAATGACTACTATCCCCTCTTTATACTTTTTATTCTCTTAGTACCTAGATTACCGGTATCTCTTCAGAACTAATTTTCGTATCTGGAACCTGCAAGATAAAAATGAAAATTATTTGACAATGCGAAATATTACAATTATTAACATTTCAATAGGCATTCTGATATTTTGTCTACACCGGACTAAAAGTAGACTCCAGGTCTTCATTGTTAGGTGACAATGATGTCGTGTACTTAAAAATTTTATAACCCAGATTACGACGACTTTCAAAGTAGATAACGGAAACAGCAGTACTGTTATGTCGGTAGATTTACATGGACTATTTGTCTGGGCATGTCGCAACAGGCGATTCAGGAGAGAAAGTATTTAAAAAGCATATAGGTGTTTTTTAACATTTATCGATCAATAGTCAAGCTTACGTCCAGCACCACGACCTCAGAGAATCATTTGACTATGGTCGAATCGAGAGTCGATTGGGGACGTCTATGTCCAACAGTAGACAATAATATCTGATTTATTTTTTTGTGTATGCTAGAAAGGATGATAAAATTGGAACTGTTATCCAGGATATTTTTTAAAGAAGAAAACTAATTCAACCTGTGGATGACGGTCAGCTGGATGACGTCATATTTACGATGGCAGGGTGTCTCGGCCCGCTGATAGTACGAGTGTACACCCTCGTCAAGTCGACTGTAGGAATGCTATTCACCATTGATTCAGCACTGCTCCTCAAGCGTAATGTGTGCGGCGTTGCTAATGACAATTGCGAATTATTTATTCAACTAGCTTCTTTACTTTCGCACAGTAAAATCATTATTAATAACTACATTTTTCGTTATGAAGAAATCGGGAAGACTGCACTATTTAGAATAATATTTTGAAATATATGTAACAGGAAGGTTCGCGAGTGTTGGCTGTGTAGGTAGGGTGTTCAAAGTACAACGTGTAAGAATACTTAGATTATTAAGCTAGTTTCAAATATTCTTGTGTTGTTAAATATTTTTTTACGCTATTTGGTTTTACTGTAATGCCAATTGCCCATTATGGAGATAGTCGCTATACACTTAACGAAATTAATAAAAAAAATTTGTATAATTTGAAGTGTTATAGAAAATGCAATTAAACGAGTCTTACATGATCGCGTTCTTCTGGTCCTTCGCCTGCGTGGCGATTTCGCAATTGGTTTTGAATTTGTCATCATTGCTATTTCTTCTTCTGCAGAATATTTAGTTAAATTAATATAAGCATACTATAATAAATATCATGACATAATTTTTTATGATAATTTTAATCATTCAGCACTATGGGGAATTATAGCAATGATTTTAGGTAATGGAGAACAGCTCCTAACGGAATGGGCACAGCCGCTCAGACAGTTGTAACATAAGGTGTCGCGGCTGCGTTGCCGAGCTTTAAGGAGATGAAAAAGATGTGCGCAACTTAAAGTTATTGATAATTTAAAAATAAAATACCAAAAAAAAAATTGTGAATACATGACAGATATGTTAAAGCAATTAAAAGTTAAGGTGCATTATAAAAAGAGTTAATGTAGCTGCCTTATTAAATTGGCCCAGTGAGTTTTCACTATAATAGGTCTGATGCCACCTGCATTTACTTCCATACAGATTCCCTTTGATTTTCATCAAGTTGCCAGTCTTCACGAAAGGAGATAATCACACAAGACAATTACAAATTAATCAAATACCTTCTCTTAATTTCAGCAAATGTAATCTCCTCTGTTTCATCTCTGAACTCATGTTTTCAACGACTTTTTCTATAAATGAGTCTAACACTAAACTTTTGCATTCTGAAGAAATACTCGCTCTGTAACAATTCACTTGATTAAATAAAACAATCATATATTCTATAAACATATTCATTAAGCAGAGCTACACAACTTATACAGGTAAGTGGACTATCACCACCAACGTAGAAATTTCACTCCATTATTATTATAGTTCTTATTTATTTCTTATTATGATTTTTTGACATAAATACAGTTCTTTTTTTTAACAATTGATTAACATTGTCTACTGTCTTTGAATATAGCAATACCATATTATAGTGCAAGTAACAGCTGAGGATAGAAAATCTGTTTTATATTGCTTTCTGTGTGATTATAGAGAGAAAGAAAAATGAAATAGGCCGTTTATAACTTTTTTTTTTAAATGTAGGAGTGGTTCATAACATGTTGGGAATCATTCAACTTGATGGTCTCCTGTAACAGAGACTTACCATCAACAAAAACTGCTCAAGAGTTGTTGTGCTCCTTTCTCAAACTATTTACACATTATTACAAAATAAAATACTACAACAAAGCTAGCTGCAAAGAATTTTTACTTACCTACAAATTGGACAATCTTGTTTGTTCTTCTGCCACTTTGAGATGCAACATTTACAAAAAGTATGAGAACAATTCAGGGTTGTGGCATTGACAAATAACTCTGAGCATATGCTGCACTGCAGCTCACTCTCCATTATGTCTGTGAAATCCACCACTGCATTTTCTTTTTTTGAAGACTCTCCAGTTTCATTCATCGCTTTAAGCATTTCTTTTTCACTTTCTACTGATTTCAGTTGGTTTTTGACCTTAAAATTATTTTACATTATAAGTAAATTTTACAAAACCATTCACACAGTCTAATTTTAAATATTGTTCTACCCAAACTAATGTCTAATCAAGTTAAACTACTGTGTAAAATAGCTTTAAAACATTGTTGATTACATGTAAATTATATATATATCTGTGATGAGGGCGACGTAATCGTATACAATCTAAGTCTATATATAGCAAAAATCAAAATCATGTATTACAAAAACCAGTGTAAGTAGATAAAAATTGTATAATAGTTTTTCAAGAATAACAAACCTTGTCCAATTGTTCTAATAGAGAACTAATAACTTTAGTTGATTGTTCAGAATATTTCTGAATTCTATCTGAAGCCAGAGTAGCAAGTTCAGTTTCTCTATCCTGTACCCTTATCTGTAAATGTAATAATAACTTAGACTTATGAACAAATGCCTGTTCACTGTAGTTAAATGTCATTGAATAATAATTAAAAGGCTTTACCTCTAGTTCTGTAATAGACTTATCAGCAACTAGTTTCGCTTCAATTAATTTCTTCTGAAGATCTTCTCTTTCTTTTACCTTAAAAAGGATGTAATTTATTGATTAGATAAAAATATAGAAATTTATAAAGAAATATTCACAGAAGCATTCGCAAATTTTTTACAATATTAAAAAATATTATTACGTATGTTAAAAATATCTTACGAGTTTTTCAACCCTGATTTTATTTTCAGGACTTAGGTTTCCAATTTTATCAACAGTATTGTTAGACAATACGTATGTTACTACTTGATGTTCTCGTTGCTCAGTCTCCTCCATTTTTGATTTAAAACTATTTTTTAACGTATCCAATTCATGCAACAGTTCCAATTCACGAGATTTCTTTTGTGCTTCTAATAATTTCAGTTCCTGGTGAAAAATAAAACATACATTACATACCATTGTACTTTTGAAATATATAACGGTAGTGTCACGTTTTTATAATAATCCAATTATAAAATAGAAGAGACAGGTGACATTTTTACTATTTGGGGAGAACACGTTTCTCGATCCACTATTACTTTGGCAATAAAAACCTTGTGAAATTGAAGTCTTGCCACTTACCCATTAAACAATAAAATGTTATTGCATTTATTAATTTCGTTTATAGCTTTTATTGCTGACACATTTACAAATTGCATTGTAATTTACATTTACGATTATTATTTCTCTTACAGTTTTTTGTTGAAAAATTCTGAATTATGACTAGATTACGAAAGAATTGATCAAATTGATTGATAGATGAACAGCGGAATGTAATGTAATCAACATTACATTCCGCTGTTTTTAAACCTGAGTTTTTATTTAAATTATTTGAGTATCACATTTTACTCCATATCAGTGCAAGTGAATGCTAAGGCGTCCTGTAGCTTTTTCCAGTCTTGTCTCCCTGGCTAGTCTTTCCCGGCCCTACGCCGCTGATTATCTTCTTTTTCACAGGTAAACGAATAGACACCACGATTTAAAAAAATGGCTAGTCTTATCCATAAGGGACTGGGCTGCCTGTCTTAGGTTTTCTGACCATCTTTTCAACGGATAGCCCCGTCCTCCGGTCCCTTCCTTAAGCTGCCATTCAGTTGTGGCCCGGATCCACTTTCCGGATTCGTCTGATAGTTTTCCAGACATTGAACACCTTTCTTTTTATTTTTGTCTGTGCTTATTGAAGGCAAAATAAATTATGAAGAAAAATTTATTTATATTTGTATTTAAAAGGTTACAATAAATTTAATAAATAATATTGAAATAAATATTAACTGAACATATAGGAGAAAAAACGAAGGAATAGAATACATAGTTGACAACAATTTAACTTAAGTTTTCTTTTTAAGTCAATTGTTTATTATATGGCCATGAACATTATGTAAAAAGTATCTACTATAAAGATTATTTTTGGTTTTCAACTACTTCCTTTAACAACCAAAATCTCCTCCATGTAGCAGCAATTTTGGTATCTATTTCTAGGTCAACCTGATTGATATAGGAGACTAAGTGGCCTAGATATGTGTAGCATTTCATGTATTCAATTTCTGTCACATCTGCGTTATCCAGTATATGAGCCCTGTTAGTCATGAGATTTGTTTTAGCTTTGTTCATAGTTAGGCCCACTTTGCTACTTTCAGTTGCCAAGTCTTGGACCATTGACTTGATTGTATTGATGGATTATCCACCATGATTACGAGGTCGTCCACAAATCTCAAGTTATCTATTCGCCGTTGATATTGACCATCACATTTATTAATAGACAAAGAAATATTTATTAAATACTTGTTTATATTACCTTTTCTTTTGCTGTGTTAAGTCTTTCAGTTTCTTTTTGCAATATTTCTTGTAATTCTTTTTTCTCCTTAAGATGTGATTGTTCTTGTTCACATATTTTTGCTTCAAGCTTGTTCAACATGTCTTGTTTAGAAGTGCTTTCTTTATTTAATTCAGTGAGAAATTCCTCTCTTTCTTTTAACAGTTTTTGCTTTAAAAGATTATTTTCTATTATTAATTCAGATTCTGTGATATTGTGTTGATCAATTTGTGCCTGTAATAAAATCATTTAGAAATCATGAATGAAAATGTATTTGAACTATTTTACAATTAAAACATGCCACTGTACCAGCAAAACTAATATATGAAGCCAATTCCATGCCTGGAAAAAATTATTGTAATGTGATGCTATGCCTCCATCATCACCATCTCCTTTACAAGTAGCTTTGTCACATGCCTTTAAGTGAAATTTTTGCTTAATATAGAAAGAAAGCAATACATTTATTTGTTAATACACTAAAAACTAAAAAAGGATCACAATTAATTAAGTTATTAAATAGAAGTATATTGGCGTTGAGTCAATAAATCAAGATAGAGAGATTGAGTTGAGCTTAGCTCAACATAAATTGTAGTGCTGGTGGTGTGATGGCATTGGTGTTCCAGTAGTGCCCATAGCAATGCATTCATGGGATAAATAATTTTTTTTTTTACAATACAAATGGGCTAACTAAATTAAATTACATGTTATATCATATGTAATTTTATATATATACATGTAGATTAGAAGATATACATAGAAAACTCAACAGGAAATGGGAAAAGGGTGTTTGAATTTTTTATTAAATGAAAGGGCAATACAAATGCTGTGTTCAACTGATACCAAGTGATCCACCTGCCTAAAAAAATGTGGGACTAGTTAGGATTGTATACACTGTGTTAACATTGTGCTGGTTACCTTGAGACAGCAAGTTAACACATTGTGTGTAGGTACATTTTGCAGTGGAATTGTACCATGAGTCGAACTAGTTTTTAAATGTCTTAATTTTTCCAGAATCTGTTGATAACATTTGGCTCTATTTTCCTGTATATACTATTATTTTTGTACCCACAAAAAACCATGTTATTACACTAACCCACACTAGTATATTTCCCACATACAATCTGTAAAGTCTCATTACCCCGGTAATTTCACTAGCTAGAACACCCTTGAAATTGAAATATAGTAAGTTTTTTCTCTGGCAACTGAGACCTGCTACCACCCAAAATCTATAAATAAAAGTTAAAGAAAATAGATAAATACACCCACCTACCTTTCTGCATATAAATACAAATCAACTTAATAGAAAATTAATGAATGTGGGTGAAACTGAATTTGGCAGTTTAATTATTGTATGAAATTTAGTTATAGTTATCATAGCATCTGATTGCAAAAAAAGTTTACTTAGTTGCATAAGAGATGTGTGAGGCTAATATTACGTGAAAATCTAATAGTTGATGGATCTGTTCCAATTTACTTACTTTAAGATTCAAAATTTTTTCTTTCATTTCTTTTTTCAGCATTGCAAGTTTTGTATCTCTTTTTGTTATAAGAAGAGCTTTCTGCTCTTCCACAGCACTATTCTCACCTTCAAGGTTTTCTATTTGTGTAGTGTAATAATTTTGCAAAGTTTCAATTTTTTTATCCATTTCTGTTTGCAAGTTATTTTTTAAGATAAGAGATTTCTTTTGCATTTGTTTAGTCTTTTGGATTTTTTTTTCAATAAATTGTATTTCAAAACCTTGTGATAGTTCAAACTTCGTTTTTACATTATTTATAATATCAGTGTTATCACTATTATTTTCAAATTTCACTCGTTTTTTAGGATGTTCATTACAATCTTCATTGACATAAGAATTGTGAAATGGATCCATGAACAAATAAATAAATTCATGGGATGGTTCCAGAGAAATTACGTCTTGATGTTTAAGCCTTTTTTTATTACCTTTTCCTAACTGGATACCATTTATTTCAATACCATAAGAACTATAATCTTCAATGAACCAAGCGTTGAAATTCGTTCTTCTGATAATACAATGATGTCTGGATATGGATAAGAATGGGATAATTATAGAGTTCTTTAGGCCCCTTCCTATTGTGAACTAGAAACAAAACATTTGTAAAACATCAATTTAATGGTGCAATTTCCTTTTTGTTTACCATAATTATATCCATCATCTATATTATATTCAATAACATATACTTAATAACTAATTGTTTGACTTACATCGGCTGAAGTTATATAAATTTTTTGTAAATTGCTGAATTCGGGTTTTAATATTTTATTACAAATTAAAAATGGCTCGTCTTTATCTCCCATATTTGTTCTTTTAAAAAAAGGAAACAGTAATAGCACACATTTGTTTTAAAATATGTACCGAAGCCTTCTAACACCACGTTAGGGAAAATTCTCACATTTCCTAAACTTTTAAGTGATCCAATACAATATTTAATATTATTACTTATTTACAATTGTAATCTGTTGAATTGACAGTGTCCGTATCTGCGATTGCCATCACAAAATTTAAATGAACACTGCTGTAGCGGTTAAATTATAAATAGTTTAGTGAAATGCATGACAGTAAGCTGGTACGATATTTTGGTCTCGATTTCGAAAAAAAAAAATTATTTCAAATAATATTCGAATGATGACAAATAAATATTAAAGTGTATAAAAAATAACAACAGAAAAATAGTAGAGAAATTGATGTATATTTAGCGAAAATTTAATATGGCTTTTGTGCGATCTGGAGATACCCATAATTTTTTCTTTTATTTGTGTTAATTCGCTACAAGCCTGTAGATCCAGAAAAGAGACGCATGTATTCGCTGTAAATGTTTTGTTGAAAATTCTGGCTTTATTATTGTAATTACGCTTTCCATTTACATGATAGTGCCTTACTTTAGTGATGCCATCTGGTGTTATATATGCAAACTTGAGCAGTGTACAGTACTACAAAAGAGCGCATGACATAATTATCAGACCGGACCGGTGAATAATAAATAAAATAAAGTAGCGCCCCAAGCCGAGGTTTCTGAGGAAGCCCTCAAGCACTGCTACATAAAAGGGAGATGTTAGGCGGGGCACCCTACGTGTCTTGCCGTCCTATCTTGGACGCCACTATTTATCCCTTTTTTAAGGAGACGAGTAACCAATATATAAAAAAAAGGAAATAAAAATTATCAGAATTATAAGCTAAAAGGGAATTATTAGGCTGGGCACCCTCTGTGTCTGGCTCTCCGCTGTCGACGCCGCTATTTATCCCCTTTTACAGGATAACGAGTGGATATGAATATAAAAAAAAGGATTACTAGTTTGTTAAAATGAAACAAATTTTTATCAGGTTTTAAAAAGTAAAAGACACTCATTAGGTTATTAATATTAACTAACTCGATTCACAGTACATTTATGAAAATTGATTGTATAGTCTTAAGCATAAAAAGTGCTGTTAAAAGTGATTATGGTAACTTAATAATACACACATAATTAATAACTCAATTACGGTGGATTATATTAGAATGTGTAATACATTATCAAGTAACGAGGCAACATTAATCCATCTATAGAAAAAAGAAAGTCGTGTTCGTTACAACACTTATAACTCGAGAACAGCTGAACCGATTTTCATGACTTTTGTGTCTTTGTCGGGAATAAGCTATAGGCTATTAAATTTTACCTTAACGGCTGAAAAAAACCAAAACCCTTTTGCGCTCGGCGGGCATGATTGGATGTAAAAAAGTAGTCGGATTAAGTTGTGTGAAGTGTCGTTTTTTTTAGAAAAATCAGACGAACAAAAATCATTACATAACTTTTTCGATTGGATCCACTGTTATCGAGTTATAATAAAAAAAAACGTATTTGACATGTTTTTGTCATTATTTTATGACTACGTCATCCAAATAGTAAAGAGTATCTATATATTTATTAAAGTTATCTTGTAGGAATTTTTTATGATTATTATCTAACGTAATTCAGGTTATATAATTTAGAAAATGACTTTTGTGGCTCTATTTGCCAAGTCTCATGTATTTTATTGTACTGATATTGTAACAAAATGGTTTAATTTTGTATTTATTTTAAAATCCTTAATCTGCACATTCATTGATTGTTAGGCGAAACAAAGTTCGCCGGGACCGCTCGTATTCTATAAAAAATAAATTAACCAAGAAAAAAAATTAAAAATGTAAATGGTGTCAGAATGTTGTTAATGTTTCTCTTATATCGTCCTTACTTAAATAATTCGGAATCGCTTCTTTCAGTATATTGATAAGTGGTGAAAAAAAACTAAGTATTACATATTAAGATATAATTTGAAAGAAGCTGGACTGAGTTTCTTTAAAAACCTTCTATACATTTAATAAGGTAAGTAACTTATTAATATTCACAACGGTATATGTCTTTACAGGCTTATAAAATTATTATATAACATTTTTAAATAATAAACAAATTAAAAAGTAGTTACGAAAATGGATTTTCGCCCAAAAAACGTAAAAATTCCGTTAAACATAATTTTTGTGTCGTTGTAAAAGAAAGTATGTTACAGAAAATAAAAGGATGCGAGAGTGAAAGCATATTTCTTACTGGATAAAACGAATAGATAGAGGTCTTTAATATAAACGAAGCGGACTTTAGTACTCTCGAAAAATGTAAGGCGGTGGTTAAGTACATAATGAATTTTTAACGCTATGAATCTTGATGCTATTTGGCATACGATGACTCTGATTATTACCTTGGATGAAATGTATTAGTAACTACCATAAATTTATAAAAATCTTTCATAATTATAAGTAATAATCTCTATAAGTATAAAGTAATTTAAAGTTTTTCTATAAAAACCCTACCGTTGAAGTTCGGAAGTAATGCGGGGTTTTGAAAAATGCGGCTGTTACACGGATTTCCTGGCTAAAAAGAACACTCAAAAGATGTTAATGTTAACAGGGAATAGAGTAAATGCCGTAGAATTTATCAAAAAATTATGATGATCATGATATCTATATCATGGAACTGTAGGGAAACCAGTATTAGATTAAAATCGCCACATAAACAATTTTAACGCAAATGCCAAACATTGAATAATTATTACTGTTTTCATATTTTTCTATAGTATATATGTATTTATGAAACATTAACATTACGACAAACTAACATCACAGTCAAATTCTTTGATAATCAAAAAGTGTTTCAAAATAGTAATGATTTGAGCTATGTATTAACTTTTAACATAGTCGCGTATATTATTAAGATTTCCCGCTTTTTCGCAGGTTTAGCCATTAAAGTCTATAGCTCAATAGACTCTTTTAAAAGCTATAAGTGTAATGGTCCTTGGATCACATAGAAAGCTGCTGCATATCCTGGGTTTATTACGCCCTTATGCCTCTCGCCACGGAATACCGAGGATCCGTTAATTGATTGTTGGATTCTTTATTTCTTCTTTAATACTGCATATTTCTCTTCTAACTGTATGTAATGTATATGTACATACATATGTAAACTGTACGTATACTAGATAAAGAATGATACCTTATGAGTAAACGAATGTTCTAATTTTGTGTAAATATCTGAATTTTTATTATAAAATTATGTACTTAGTCTTGCCATAAATATTGTTATAAAGAAAAGCACGATTTTTTTTTTATACGTAACATTTATTCCTTTC
>DWHU01000376.1:0-20118 GCA_018247975.1 Parides photinus | reverse complement strand
GTTTAGTACAGATGGAGACTAACACACTGCCCCAACCCCAAGAAATTAATTGGGAAAATGGGAAGGACAAAAAAAATGTTTTCTTAATGTTTAAGATGTTGTCTCGTTACCCTACTCATTTCACTTGCTACAATGCCCTTCAAACAGGAACACAGAATTGTTTACACAGTACTGTGTAAAACTGTGTCTGCCAAAAGAGACCTACCACCAATTTCGATAGATTTTGGTATTCGTTATCGATTAAAAAAAATAATGTTCTGCGCTGACTTGACCACCTTGAGTTTCAAAAAGTTTGACTATTAAGTTTTGGAATATAAATGTGTGTATGTAATTTTGTAATTTTCAATGTAGCATTTGAAATATCAAACATCTATCTGACCTCCGTCCAAAATCTGTACATGGCCAAATTTTTGTCTCCTGATTGATATACACTCAAAATCTATTTCAACTAAATACTTGTAAAATGCTGATTTTTGTATAGTATAAGTATTAGTATAGTTATTATTTAAAATATTCTAGTGTCACTGAGACATGTACATGTCTCATATAAGAATACATATTTGGATCCTTTTATATATTAAAATAGCCATTACTGAAAAAATCTGCACTTTGAATAGAAAAAAAAAATATTTTAATACGTCAGTTAAGCAAATAAAAGTTATGACATTTTTAAATGGAAGGTTATAATAAAAATAAAACTATTAAGAAAATGTTTGAAAATGAGAAAAACTTAGAATTGAGAAGACATTGATTTCATATAAATGAAGTATCTCGATGCAAGAACAAGTTCTTCAAAAAATGGTACAAATTTCTACTAACGATGACTAGCTTATTAACACCATATTTTTACCTAAATGAATAAGTGTATTAACGATTTAAAAAAAATCGCTCTGAAGAAAGGTGACACGATACAATACAGACATCGAAATGTTCCTCGGGAAGTATTTCAGCGACTGGAGTCACCTCTGGCCACCACGTAGTGGTAGTTATCTCTAATAAGTTTTTGATAGATATGATGAGCTGTGATATATATGATATGAGATAATAAGAGATAGATGGAGATGTCCTGCACAATCTTATCATCCCGAAGCAGCGCATCCATTGAAGATTTGCTTCCCCATAAAAGAAGCGTGTAACTGAGTACTCGGTCGTCTACTAGAAATTACTTGACCGTGATTTTGAAAAAAAAAACAACAAAGTTGAATAACGTGTTTTGACCGTGGCAATTAAATGCAGGGTCAATGTTGTGCGCGTCTTTTGCGGTAGTATTTTATAACCACTTGTCGTTGGCGTGTGAAGACAACTTTGTCATAATAATACGCTAGTTTCATTCACCTTAAAATAGTTAGATGAGAGTAGTTAACCGATTGCAATACGGAAGTACTTTTTGTTTTGTGTTGGAAATGCATATATACGAGTACACTGATAAGTACCTGTTCTCGAGGGGGGTAAAAGACAGGTTATGACAGACTTACACCCTAAAACTCCCACGATTCTCTCTCCATCGCGTTACGGCGGAACGTGGCTACGACACCCTCTGGGTTCATCAGAACATACAGCACACTTTCCTCCCGACCTCTTTTCCTCACTTGAGCAACGGATCCTCCCGATTCCGTCACCCAGACGCCATGAGCCAAACGAAATATATAGTTGCATTTACCTTCTCAGTACTTCTGTCCTATATGCGATATATACTTGTAATTGTACTAACGTAACTTATTTAAGTTAGTCGGTGTGAAAAGCAATTACAAATTATTGAACCCCGTTTATGTTTTCAATAGCGATGTTAATTAACCACGGCCCAAACGTTCATAATAAATTAAACAACGATCTTTCTATTAATATTAAGTTTGGATTATTTTCAAACGAGATCCGAGTATGGCATTAATAGCCTACCTATTTTTAACCTTTTTTTGACTACGTTTTAAGAATCACCAAACGTATATCTTGTACTTGTGAAACACATTAAACGGAATATGTCCATATTTAATAATTTATTTTATGAACTATGAAAATATTATACCGATTTTACGAAATAATAATACTTCGTTATTGATTATTTATATTCAGCAATATGAAACTAAAATGTTTTAGCGCATATATTTCGTTGCTTAATATAGGGTCACATTTCACTGTGCGTACACATTACAAAAGTAACTGTGATATCACGTCGTAGTTCAATGCCGTCGTAATTGACACTGTAAAAGTAAACTCATTATATGTACGGATAGGAAGTAATATAGTCCGAGTTTATATTAAAAAATAAATATTTTATTAAATACGAAAGATCACTGTTTAAACTTATGCGGAGACAAATGTTTCATATGAAAAATATTAACATAGTTGATGACATTCATACTCCAACAAGTGCAACTGGATTAAGAATCAGTTTTGGAAATTGGTGGAACTCATCCTTAATTATTAACCACAATGATATATGATACTTATCTACTTTGAAATAAGACAATGTTAGGTTTAGCCTTTCGTAGAATACCTGCCTATTTCTGTTTGCGCTGAATGGCATGGCATGTTCACCTAATTATAGTCACACAGCGAGCAGTCGGAGACGCTATGATTGGCATTTCTCTAAGGGACTAGATCCGGAACGAATAAACTCAACGGAGTCAACTTTAATACTTTCCCGTACAAAATATAAAATCACTTAGCCGGATGACTAAAATGGGACAGAAGCCTTCACTTTCCATTAGAAGAAATGTATACAAAGAGAATGCTATATTAATTTATATGTAAAGTCATTTTAACATTATAATCTCGTTTGATGATATAAATGTAATAAATAAAATAGATACCTGTTTATACTGTTTTACTATAAAAACACGAACTCTCAATTCAATGTCTGCCATATTATTTGAACATATGGAGAAAAGTATGTAGTATATATAACAAGAATGGTATAATAAATCGATAAATATTTGTTTTAAACAAAACTTTTAAACTCTGGTTTTGTGAAGCGATTGTTCAAGAAAGTAATTAATGTTCTACGTTAGAAAAATATATTAATATTAGATCGTACTAACCTCACATGGTTATATATTCCCTTTACCAATATATTCATAAAAAGATGGAATAATCACTGAAAAGAACATTCTTGTTTAACTTTACATGGTTTATTTAAAATTATACCTTTTCGTGATATTATAACAAGACAAACCTGTACAATAAGAAAAGTAAGGGTAGTAAGTAAAATAAGAAAAGAAAAGTATGGTACTTATTTAGATAAGTTATAAATGTAAGGTTTGCATTATATTACTCATAAAAGCGTTTATAAAAATTAAGTGTTGTACTGTTTAATAATTCGAATCAATATATAAAGGCTTAGAGAAATTAAATAAAATTTTATTAATAACATAAAAATTACAAAACCTCAATAAAATTGCTTCACTAAGCAGAGATCATCAACCATGTATATAAAATTCTTGGATTCTAAAATCGTAGGTCAAAAGAGATAAAAAAATAGATTCAATGGGAGTCTGATTCAAAGCAAAAGTTTCTGGTGAAGAAACTTTTATGAAAAGTCTATCCTTCCTCTCATTTACGTAAACTTTTGAACACTAATTAAAAAGAAAATATCCGGTGAAAAATGTTTTTAAGGTTATAACAAGCCACAGTCATTATTTTAAAGTATTCATATAAATATTCCAATAACAATCTTTAAGTATTTTTTATTTGATTTCAGTAATTAATGGATTTTTTACATAAATTAATACACAAGGGCAACCCATACTACTTAAAGAGTACAGAAAAATAAATCCGTGTACTTCTAGCCGTTGGTTCGAACAATTCTTATACGAATGTCTCTCGGGAGATATATTTCTTTACACTCGATTGGAACCAACAATTCGGAATTTTACATATAAAATTGTTTTCTTCTCCTGACCGAGCTCAGGTTTTATTAATTCAAAAACTGTTGGCTTTCTCTATTTGGTGTAGTTTTTCTATATTATTAAACTAAAGCATGTTTTATGGAAGTACAAGAATTTGTACACACGTAACGTATGTTAAGAAACCTGTACATATTTATTACGTTTAACAAAAAAAACTCTTTTATCTACAGTGCTTTCAAACTGTAAGTTTTACTTTTATCTTAAAACGTTTATTTTAACAATTAATCTCAATCTAATAGTTTCTATCCAAACTATCGATTCGAACTAGGGTCATCCACGTTACAAGGCAGGCGATTAACCGCTGCACTGGCTGTATTTAACGAATCACATAATTTTTAAGCTTATCCTTGATGGCTGTCACTCTGTAGTCTGAACCAACAAGTGCATTATAAACATAAAGCAACATCTACTGTGCACAGTGTCCATCGCGGCTCTGTCGCGTGACGGCCTCTTTTGCGCGAACAAATTTAAAATAAAAACCCAACACCGTTTATTAAGTTACCATTTGGTCGTAAGGATGAGGGAACTTAACGGTAAGTTTAAATATAAAACAGCATTTATGTACCTACTTCTATTTAAAAAACAGATATTTTAAATATCTTTCTATACTTCAGAAATGGTTTGAAATGCTTGCGATATGTATTTTCTTAGTATTAATATACCGCTTAATAATTCTATTTTAACAAAAAGCTCTGATTGTGCCCGAAGAGTGGATTTGAATTAATATTTATATATATTTACTTAAGCGACTTTATTATTGTCATACATTGTATAAATATGTAGCAATGCTACAAAAGAATTAAAGTCAACTGAAGTAGTAGTTGTTAAGTCCTAACAAATAACCAGTAGTGTAATAGTAGCGTATATCGGCATGTAAAATTGTTTTTATTTATTTATAAGTAAATGGCTATAACAACATTTTTTTTTAATTTGATGACGCTTTCCTTTTGCATTTTTTTATTTTCGTGCCTGGCGACATCAGAGAAATATTTAACTACAACGACTTCCGGTTACGGTTACATAGAGCAATGACGTATTTTATTATACTACAGTGTTTCACAAGTTCTTATTAGTGAGCATGTACTGTAACTTGATTCATTAATAAACTTTTGTTTGTTAGTTTTAAATTGTAAAATTTGTGAATAGGAAAACAGAAGCCCGCTTATTGATCTCCTAACTAACAAAACGAATGAAAATAATTTATATATAACTTTAAGTTCATAACGCTCATAGTCGTTGGAGCTTTCTCATGGCATCATTAGATAAAGAGAGAGAAATCTGTTTTTAATTTGTAATTATTATATAAAAACGGTACATGTGTAGCTAACTATCACGTAACGTAAATGGACGTTAGACTTGTTTTCTCGTATAAACGCGACAATAGTTCGTGCACATTTTTAAACCTACGGTCTTCATGCTTGACTTCCAGCTTGTAAGCTCTATAGACCTAATGAAATAGCATCCTTTTAGTTTTATATCGATTCGTTTGCATAGACGTCTGTTCGCATTATATTATATACCCAAGTTGGACAAAGGTTAAACGACAATTAAATTAGTTCTGAAAAAGTAAACGTTATTTATGTATCAATTCATTTTGTGTTACTCGTAAACTATGTTTGGTCCTGTTTAATTATTTATAATAAATATCTTTGATAAAGCGGTCTATAAATAAACATACATTTAAGTGATGTAACTGATACACTTGTATCAGATGAAAATAATGATAAATCTAAAATAAATCTCGCTAAGGATACTATGCCGGACCTCGGGAGATTCATTGCAAAAGACAACTTCAGTCGGTCTCTTCCTGAATGTGAGAGATATATTATATCTATTTATAAAGCATTTTAAGTTATACGCGCATGTGTATTTTAATTTGTTCCTACGTTTATTTTGTTACAGGTAATTCTTTTTGCGAGAAGCATATCGGTAGACGGCGCGCAGTCCCCGTTATTTACCTGCAAGGCTCCCATTACGAAGTCGGATACGATGTGGTAATTTCTTATTTAATCGTTGTAGAGAAAAATTATTTTGATGTGAACCTTTTAAAGTGTAAAACACTATAACTAAAACGAATGATATCTAATTAGTTCCACCGAAGTAAAAGAAATCACGTTTATTTATTTTATGAGGTACAAAGGTCAAACACGTTATACGTCGCGGGTTCGATCCTCACTCAGCTTGAGCTTCCTTGTCTCCGTGTGGAAACCGATGTGTTCTTAAACAACAGCTTTTGTGGATGCATTATCCGCCAACACGCACCTGGCATCTGGCAAGAGCGGTAGATAAAATGCAACAATTCTGTCATTGTGATGAAAAGCCCCTAGTTCAAGACGTTGTTATTATTCTGGGAGAAACGAATGATGTAAATGCTCAAGTCATATACGCTCTGCGTTACTTTAAAATAAATAAAACAATAACTACTTCAGGTACTAAAGTAGCAATATTAATGCTTATTAACAGTATTAACATAATTATTACATTCACGTAATGGGATTTGTAACATATATGCGGATAATATCTGACATTCTAAGAGAATTATCCGACAAGCATGCGGTCGGTGCATTAGCCGATTGCCATTATTGACATCAAACCTGGCAGCATTATCCTTGGATATTTTAGCTCCACATATTTACAATCTCTTCGTATATTATGTATATGTAAGAGTGGATTCTATAAAACATTTGAGATAATCGCTGTTGGTCCCTTGCCGGAGGTCGTGTAAGTACCAACGCAACTTTAATTTCTGCCGCGTGTCGCGTAGCTAAGAATGCTTGTAAGGAGACTTAATATACCACGTCTCAAGGAGTACAACACGGTGCTTCGTACACCAACATAACTAGCGCCATGTTATGAAAGAGCTTATCATTTACAATCAGTTCATATATATTTGAACAAATAACAAAAATTTACGTTAATTTTTTAATATGAATATTTAACCATCCATTAAATTCGAAAAAAATATTAATGTAAGTAATAACCATTTTTATATCTATAGTGATTAGATAAGAATCAATTAATATGTTAATTTCACGTTTATGTGGCCAAGCAATAGTTTGCATTTTCAAATGTTATCAGAACACAGGGGACTTCATTCCTACAGTATTTGCTGGTGGTAGTTTTCTTTTCCCGTAGACCTTTTATATAAATAACACAACGGCATATTACGTTTAAGATTATCCCAAGTAATGCTCTATATACAGCCAGTTCTTAAGTGATTAAGTACTAAAGTTTTTTCATTTAAACTATCTAAATAAGACGTAGAATGATCGCTATAATTTCGGAGTACATTTTAAACTTAACACCATTTGCAGATTACTTTTAATGATACTTTCTTGAAAGAAGATCAAAAGATAATGATTTTCATGACCGTAATAATTTTTAAATTACTTGTTAATATGGATTTATTAACATTCAATGAGTCAGTATTTCAATACAATTGTGTCGTTAAGAACTCATAAATAACTCATTGCGATAATTTTCTTGTTACAGCAACTTTTTATATATCTGTGAATTATAAAGAGGAAAATAATTAACTAAAATCAAATGAACAAATTTCAGGGTCGCAACTTCGCCTCCATTATTCAAAGTTACCTTGAAACATATCAAGGACTGAGATATTTCGAAAAAGAATACAAAACTGCCCTAGGGCGTACTGCGTATGACAAAACCCTGGCCAATATGAAACAAAGATATCCATATTATGTGAAGGAAATTCAAGGCATTGCCGACGGCGCCAACGTATCCTTCCATCAGGTCAGTATTGTAAAGGAAAATTAAAATATCTGCTATAAAATTATAAAAAAATGAATACTGCGTGTATTCATTGTTTCTTTGTCCATATTTTTCGGTAAAGGAGAAACCATTTCGTTTCGCCCTTCATAATACTGACAGCGAAAGACTGAAATAATCTTGAGAAGCGAAAGTTTCTATCTAGAAATGATATGGACATTTTCAGAATAGTGTATAAGCTACTTAATACCAGTTTACTCTACTATCAGATATTTTCTATCAATATCGATATTAGGCCTACTGTTTTGTTTTTTACATACCTATCCAATCCAGCAACTTGTCGAAAAATTACATCTTTTCAACGTTTTAATGGTCTTCCATTCGTGCGAGTAGTTAGCCCAGTCCCTGCTCTAAAATATGTTCAAGTATCAAAGATATTATAACATCTCCGATACGCTATAAGCAAACTCGAAGTCATTATAGGATTCAGTTCTCGGCAAGGCCAATTGAACTAATGAACAAAGTAAAGTATGCCACGAATAATCTGATAATAATGCTAAATAGATTTATTCAACAACTTTATCACTCGGCGTGTACACACAACGGTACAATCCAATTACTTATGTTAATTTATATCATTTTATATTACTAAGCCGTGATAGCCCAGTCGTTACACGTCCGATTTGACGTGGGTTCGACTCCTACTCACCTTGAGCCTCGAATGAAGGAAAACTTTGAAATCAACGTGTCTTTACAATAACAGCTTTTGTAGATATTTAATATGACATCCACTGGCTGGCTGGCATAAAGCCAGAATGATAGTTAAATGACCTTTAATGATCCTAGTAGAAGCTTTAAATGGGTTGCATATTGTATTATTTTATTAATCCATACGTGACAATTTCACCTCAACGTGACAAGCAAAAACTACACGTGCTCCCGGAATCTACTTGTTGTATGATATATGATACGTTTACCCTAATTATTAGGCAAATGCTGGTGTTAATTAAAATTATGGCCAAGATACCTCAAGTAAGTGCCCTGTTTATGAAGTAGCTTTTAAAAAGAATCTAGTTCAATTTTCTCAATAAACGAGAAACCTATTGCGATATTAAAATATTAAGACTATGACATTGGACATGTATGCTTAAATTTGCATTGTGAAGAAACCTTAAATTGATTAAAGTTGACGTTTTATCTATATCAATTCCAATCAAAAATGTTCAACAACAATCTTGACATCACGTCATACATCACACATCACAGCTATGCTAATAATAGTTATAAGGATAACCCCATCCTTATCCGAACTTCATTATATACAAGACACAGCAATAAACTATTTATATATATTATGTATGTTTTGATAGTTATTCCTTCTTCATATGGATGACATTATTGGAACTATCAACGAGAACAGCATTTCGCGTAACGACACCGGCGGATGCAGCGATATCGCATACAATTCACCCGAGAACGTAAGTATCTTTGCTACACTGTTTATAAACAACATTTGGTACAAAAATTACAGACAACCGGTTTACCTGCATTACTAATAATATAGCCTAACAAATACTCTGTACTCAATACAAACGATTTGTAAATATGTATCAGAACTGAGAGGACTACACTCTTATCACATACATAGAATCTCAGTATGAAATCTGGAGCACCTTCATTTTAATATTATAGTGTTTTTGACAAATCTTTAGTCCTTTATATTATTCAGGGATTTATTTAACTTGAAATTTTACATCATTGATATATTATTAACTAGTTTACATTATACTAGTACACCTCACTCAATAACTCAACATTAAAATGTTGTCGTTTTAATTACTGTACTTATTTTAATAAGTCTCGTGTTGCCTATTCAAACTATGCTCCGTGTTTGTTAGAAGTTTTACGAAAATTCTCGACGATAAGATTTTTTTTATTTTTTCATGATTTTTATCTGTTACATCAAGAATCGAAATGATTTAAAATATGTTAACAAATTTCCCTAATGATCACGATGCTCCATAAAATATAACCTTACGTACTTAATCACTTGCAGCATCGTGTGGTCCATTTATTTTAATTAGTAATTCTAGTCCGCAAAGTTGCACAGTGTGATAAAGTACGTACGTATCCTGTACATCGGAAGAGATTTCAAAGTAGAGATATATAAACTAAATTTCAAAGCAGTATCTGCAGCTTTCCAGCAAGATGCTTTTAGGTCAAATTAGTTTCAATCTTGTAAGCATACATTTCCTTTAAATTTGCGAAACATTCACAACATTGCAACGAAGAAGTTAGCATAAATGTTTACGTTACAATAACTATTCTATTTCTTTCCCAACAGGTGAATTTCATTCAACACCCCCTCCTAATTTTTCCGATGATCATTTTAGAACTGATATCGTTTTGAAATCCTCGTAAGCTCTCCATAGCATATTTTACATTCTCGTGATAAATTTTTCACAAAAAAAAACTTAAACGGATTATTTTAAAATTATCAGTTTAGAATCTTATTAGTGATAATCGTAACCGTTTTTTAAATATTAGCGTTTTCATTAATTAAAACCTCAAAATTATAGATCGTGCTGGGTCACACGGAAGATGCTGCTATGGAGACATTGAACCATTTCTACATTGTATCAGCTCACGTGATACCGACACCAGAAGACAAGGAAAATGGCGTAAGTAAGCAAGTAACTTCATGATGTAAAATCTTTAATATTTCGTACTCTAGAGACCGTACTGTGTGGAAGATTGAAAAAGTAGTAGGATATCCATTCCGCTATGTCTATACATTTTTGTTATTTGCCCTACTTATTAATTTATACCTTGAATGTCTTCAAGTGTTTACTTATTTATCTTAGGCGGTTGAAGAAAGATTCGCATCATTATGTTACGCTGGCCAACTCCCGGGCTACACAATGGGTTTCAATGAAAATGGTCTCGTTTTCACCATAAACACCCTCAGCCCATTGGTCTTGAAAGCAGGCAATACTCGTAAGTTTCATTTATAAGTAACAGCATAATACTTTGACTTTTATACTCAATAAGAAAATTTTATGATCATCATTATATCTGAGTAATTAGATTGTCTACAGTTAATGCTATGAGATGAATTATTGTTATAGAATATTTTCTAAAAATATGCACAAGATGGAACCTTATTTTAGTAAGATTTTTAGAGAAATTACTAACGGGAAATATATTATTGTATTAGCTCGTACCTTCATTACACGCGCTTTGCTCGGAGCTCGAACTCCTGCAGAGGTGGACAAGATCCTGTTAGACGAAGGCCTCGGCATTGGAAACGGGTTCTCCACTAACGTGATATGGACTGATAAGAAGGGAGACCGACAGCTGATGAACATAGAAGTTGCGCCTGGCCTCGAGACCGACAAGTCAATTTTAAACGTACAAAAATATACCAACGAAACGCTGATGCATTGCAACGCGTAAGTTAAAAATACATTATTCTGATAAACAAAACATGCTATCCGATAAAGAGATATATGTGTATTTGTACGATAATAACGTGATTTTCCCACGTTAAAGTTAAAAAGTGTTATATTAATACTCAAAAAGTATGTAAGATATATATTTGTTCTAAAAATATTTATTCATATATAGAGCTCCTACTGAAATTAGGTATTAGGTATTAGAAATATTTTTATTAGGCCCAGGGAATTTTTTTGCGAATACTTAGTAGATTTTGGAGTTTAATAAGTGAACAACAGTTTCTACTTTGAATAAAAAAACAATTAAATTAACAAACCACTTAATGTTCCCACCGTTGGGACTCGGAGGGGATTGTACCCGCGCCTCTCGAAGACTTATAGCGTTTTAGCATTTTACGTATTGACCCATTATGATATGATTTTAAACTTTTGTCACTTTACTTGAACTCTTAAAACTGTTATAAAAAATGAAAGATTTTCCATACGTTACAAGATCCAAGTTCTATGCAATATTTGTTTTACTTTAATAAACGAGCATGATTTATTTCTTTTCCGAATATTACTATTTATGAAACAGATACTTACGTCAGCAAGTGCAGCAAGTTACCGGCGACATCATAGACAGCAGCTTGACACGAATGAAAGCAATAAGACAGCACCCGCCGCCGCAAACCAGGTCCGACGTGGAAAAGATTCTCTCTGATACAACATATAAAGATTATCCAGTCTATCAGACCAGAGTTGACGCTCCGATACAGACGATTGCTTCAGGTGAGTGTTTAATCACTAAAAGTAGATTGATATTTATAATGTAATAACCGAGGTAAAAGTATCGGCTTTAGTCGTTTTTCATGAAGTAAATAAAATTATATTTATTTTATCTTACATCCTACTAACATATACTCGAAATAATAAACACTTTAAATACAATCAATATTAATAAAACCAAGTTTTTAAATTATGTATATTACTTTGATTTTGAATCCACTTCGTATGCTCCTTTAATTTTCTTGATATAGGTTTGCGACAACAAATTTACAGAACAATATTTTAATTAATATACTTATATAGGGCTAGTCACAATTTATATTGTATTAGACCCAAAATTTGATTTAAATACATAAAAATTTAAAACCTATAACAAAATTATTAATATACATAAGATCACATTCTTAATATTGCAGTGTTAAAAGATAATCTTTGTAGATAAACCTCATTATTACTTTTTCTATTATCTTTTAAAAATATTTTTATTATTTTCTATATATAGACATGATTAGCCAATGTTCTGTTTCAGGTATATTCGATATGAAAGCGAGCACTTGGAGCATATACATTGATAAACCCGTCAACTCAGAACCGGTCGCCATCTTACCCATGAGGTTCTCAATGTTGAATAAGAATTAATTTAACGTGTATTAAATATAGATCACTTCCATTATGCATACATTTGTGGTTTTGCTATATAAATGCGTGATTAGATCAATTTATAGTTTATTGCATTACTTATTAGTACTTTTCAAAATATCTTTTTTAGATAATAAGTGTCTTAATACAGCCAAAGTTCAGAAGTTAATAGAATAGTGTACGATCTGTATTCACTTATCTTCAATTAATATGTAATGTTATAAGTTTGTTTGCTTTCATGTATACTGGTAGGCTGCTAGTGCCAGAAACTGACAGCGTGTTGTAAACCGGTAGGTAGCAATGCAGCTCTTTATGCTGTTGTCATTCAGTATTGTGTAAAGATTACTGCGTCCTGGTTTGTAGGACATTGATTAACATAACCATCAGCCAATATTAACTGCTGGACAAAGGACTCTCTGAAAGAATCTTACACCGACTGCAGGTGTAGTTGCTAGTAAAATGATGAATTAAGACGAACAATATGTGGTGTTATGTTAATAATCTTAACAGTTTCTGATAATGTGGTTGTACATTATCAGTAACTGTATTATCATCTAAACACCTCGCTCCTCTTATATCTATGTCTAGCTCATATTAGTTTTATTTCAGATTAATTAGTTTTTATAAAGTCTGTGTGGATATCTATACATAGTATATAAGAAAAAGACTTCTCTGTTCAATCGTCAATCAGTTTGAATACCGTTGCCTAGGCTTCCTTCACATAAACATTGTTTTTGGCACGTTCAGTAATAAATACAATATTTTTCTTCAAACATGGACCTCTTCATTAAAATGATAGATACAGACATGCACGCTATGCATATTAATATCGGCATAACATATTAATGTTGAAACCTGGGTGTAAAATCAGCCAAAAGAGAAACCGACGTTATGTATAAATCATACATCTGTGTCCACCTCCCATGACATTCGAAGATTTTCAGTGTGAAAGAAGATATTTTTTTCTTCTTCACTACAAACACAAAAGAGAAACTTACATCAACGCCAGCTTGAATATGTTTCACTGCTCTTACATTTACATTTACTATTATATACGAGTGTTTTAAATACGTATTCGAATGTTTATAAATGATGTACTAAAATAAAGGTTTATTCGCCAAAACGCTGTTTTAATTAAATTATCAAGTACCACGGATAGCATTGATCTTATTTGGAAATGTTTATCAAAAGAAATAAAAGATTAATTATAAATTAATATGCATCGGTGCGATAGAAAGAATGTGTTAAAACTACATGATAATAATATAATTATACATCGATAGCGGTGAATATTATAATTTTGCATTTATGTATGATGAATACTATAGAAATCAAAATAATTATAAATTTTTAATAAACTACATTACAGACATTTTGCTGCTAATTATTTACTAATGGAAGTCTTATGTCTCAAAAAGAATTTAAATGATCCTTGTCGCCATTTTCCAGAAATAAACGTCCAAACGGCAATGAACTGATCATAATTGAAGAATACTTAGAAGTCAACAAATTTTTTCTAATATCAGTAGTTTAAACACATGTATAAATATAAAAGAAAGTCCTGTTAGTTACAACACCTAACTTAAGACCGGCTGAACCGATTTTCATGATTTTTATGTTTTTTGGATTTGTCTTCGCCGGGAATAAGCCAAAGGGTATAAAATATTACTTCACTGGCTAAAAAAATCTTCAATCTGTTTGTTTCCTGGGTAGATATTTGGGTGGAAAAAGTCGTCGGATCATAGTCGTATCAGGTGAAATTTTTTTCAGAAAAATCACAGAAACAAAAATGCCTTTACAACTTTTTCGATAGGACCCACCGTTGTTGATTTATAATTAAAAAACGCTTTTGACATGTTTTTGTTATTTTGTTGTGACTACATCATTCAAATAGCAAACAGTATTTATATATTTATTAAAATTAAATACTTGGAATAATTTATGATTATAGGCTAATGTAATTCAGTTAATATCATTTATAAAACAATATATTTGGGAGCTTTGTTTGTCATTTTGTGACTTTTTAAGAGTCAACAGTGCACTCTTCGAGCCAATACCTATGTATTTTATTGTACAGATATAATAAACAAAGTATTAGTGCTTAATTTAATTTGTGTTCATTTTAATATCTTCAATCTGCCGATTCATTGATTGATAGGCAGAACGAACCGACCGCTGTTTACTAATAAATATTAATAAGAAGCAGCTCCAACAAAATAAACTTCATCGATTTAACATAAAAATTTAAACGCACAGCTTGTTACCACCGCAGTTTTGATTACATTAGTCTAGTGGTAACATGTATACCATTAACAATGTCTCAAAGGAAGGACCACAATCCATTGTTACAAAAACTTTGCTGTGTTCAACATGAGCACCAGAAAAGCTACTGAGCCAGCAAACTTGCCCACTGACAGATTTTCCTTTAATGCTGTGATAATGAAGTCTAATGTCAGCCTGTTGTAAAACTGATTATGTAAATATCTTTAATATACTTTTTTTAAGTTGGCTATGGTTTACCATCATTTGAAGACACGAGTATATTAAGACTTAACACATGACCTTTAATGTTGTTTGGGTAATAAATTGACCTCGACGATGCTCACAAACAATCATTTGTAGGTAATGCTTGTATTGTAGCTACATGTATATTCTTGTAAAAACTAACGCAAGCAACATAATAATTACTGTAAAGCAATCATATAAACATGCAGTCCTTAATAAAGAAGTTTTTGTTATTAAATAAATAAAAAATCCTCGAGTACATTTTTTTTTTTTTTGGATATTTATATCCACTTGTTCTCCTGTGAAATAGAAGATAATCAGCGGCGTAGGGCCGGGCCTCGAGTACATAAATACATATACATTCGCATTTTTAATAAATTGCAATTCGCTGTTGGTCTAGTAAATATAGCCTTGCCAATTAATAATTATATAATAAGCTAAGACTTCCGCGGAATCGATCGCAGTGGCTAAAGCATTCTGGACAACAATATTCTGACTGAGCATAATTTTCCACTTATGCGGTTTTTATCACTTAATATATGTCGAAGTTAGTTTAACAAATAAAAATTTGTACCTCATTTATTCAATAAAAACAAATTACAAATCATACATAAAGGCATAATTCGTCAAAAATAATGATCCATTAATACTTCGTTGTAAATAAGTATTTTGTGGGAATAACATTATTTATCTATATATTTAACTAAAAAAAAAAGGGAAATAGATTAATTTAAATCAACGAAATTTTCTTATTATAAAAGAAAAGAGGAATTATTTTCACCAGGCTAGTAAGCTATATTATTGTAGGCCACACCATTAAATATATATACAGATGGGTTCATAATAAATCAAAACATGTATACAATAACTATTGCTGAGAAAATATCTTCGCTAGTACCTTTTTATGTGCACAGTTCATCTCATAGTTTCTTTAATTTTTTTTCGGCCCACTGTATTGTTCCTTCTGCAGGGCCTCAGGGCCTTCTCTCATAATGAGACAGTTTTGGCCTTAATCCACCTCCTTGGCCAAGTGCGGGTTGGCGGATAAAGTCTATATTTATATTATATTTAATTTGTTAAAGCGCACATAACTCAGAAAAGTCATCGCTGCGCGCCGGATTCGAACCCCTGACCTCTGAACGGAGGCCGAGGTCCCAAGCCACTTGGCTATCCCGCATTTACATATACAAGTGAAATCAATTGAATTTACAGCCATTTCATATTTATATTGAAAAAAGGTTAATGCTTAATTTAATAAAATAAATTATTGATTAAATAAATTGGGAAATGGGCAGGACAATGATGATAATTTTTAAAAGTCATACAGTTTTACATAGGTCATATTATTTTTTTCTATAATATGCGTACATACCGTCATTAACGTTTAAACTTTGTTTTTATTATTCTCATAGAAAAATAAAACAAACATGAAATGAAAATAATTATTATTTTACGATAAACATAGCTTTAATATAATTAGTTTATAAGTGCAACTGGTTATATTAAACGGTACATTTTTACCGAAATACGCGAAAATATTATATAAAGTGTATAGCATATATCAAGCTGATTGTGTAACAGAATTAAGGATAAAAAGGTATTTTTAATCCAAAATACACAAAATTTAACGAATGTTATAGTAGTAGAATGAAAGAGGAAATAGAATATTTTTGTTCAATCAAGGTATAAACTTATCCACAACCACATCCCCCCATTGGTGGAGGAGCTGGTCCGGAACCAGACGGTCCAAAGCCTCCAAACTTCTTCGTAGGTGGCCTCGGCGGTCTGAAATGTTAAAATTTACAACTTATTTAGGGTTATTTATTTATTTCATAAATCGACAATGCTCACGTTATGTTCATGATTTTATCTTTTATTCCTTATGATAAGATGTAAAGTCTCGTATGGCCAATAAAGATCTGTTCCTAGCAAAACATTTTTCTTTATTTTCATGTATTTAACATCTACACAGAATATTAAGTTTATTACTATTAAGAATATAAAATTAAACTGCAATAAAGCATTATAGCAAAATTTTTCACAGCAATCAAAATGTCATCTGTTGTGCAAGAATTTTTTTAGCCCACTATATGTTCCCACTGCCCGGACTCAGGGCCTCCTCTCATAACGAGAGAGTTGTGACCTTAATCCACCACGCTGACCAAGTACGGGTTGGCGGATAAAGCCAGTGATATTTAATTTCTTAAAGCGCACATAAAGTCATCGGTGCGCGCCAGATTCGAACCCGCGACGTCCGAACGGAGGCTGAAGTCCAAAACCACATGGCTGTCACGGTCGTACTACACAGTTAAGTAGAGTGGTGTCTAGGGCTCCTAATTCTAACCCTACCTATGGAGGAACCGCGCCACAATAACAAGTATTGGGTGCTAGAAATAAAATTTTACAATTAATCATTGGCGATGGTACAAACATTTTATATTTACACTTATTAGTAACAAAAAACAAAGAATTTTTTTTTAACATTCATGAGTGATATAATAATTGTACAACACATTTCCACCATCCACCACAAAGTATATATGTATATAAGAGATAGTCTGTTAGTTACAACAATTATAGAACAGAACAATAAAGAAGAGAAATGAATAGAAAAGAACAGAGCAGAAGAAAAAGAACAGAAAGGAAGAGAACAGAACAGATGAGAAAAGAAAAGAAGAGAACACAACAGAACAAAAGAGGTTAGAACAAAAGAGAAGAGAATATATTCAATAATTTAAAATTCAATTAAATTTAATACATTTCAATATAATTAAATTCCAATATATTTTATTGTACTGTTTTATTGTAATAATAATAAATGTTACTGCATCATTTTGTATTTGTTTTATAATTGTAAATCTTCCCAGTAATCGACTGTTAGGCAGAACAAAGTTCGCCTGGCACCGCTAGTTATAGATAAAATTGACCTGATTTACACTTTTATCTATGAACTCATGAACATTTATTGTTATCAAAAAAAGTTGGCATTTAAGTGCCGCTGTAGAATATTAAAAACAAACTTACTGGCCATAGGTATCAGGGAATAACATTTGTTACCAATGTATTAAAAAAAATATAAATTTTTTAATACAGTAAAATACTGTTACTACAAAAAGTAACATGCGTATTAGCTATTTTGTAATGGATGGAAATAACAAAACAATGAGTATAAAAAAATTACTCGGTACTTGTAACCAGTTAAAGTGACATAAAATTTTACCTATGTACTTACCCTCCATCACTTGGGGGACGAAAGTCTTGAATATATTTGTTTCCATGTTTACTGTAGTTCGGATTAAACAGAGTCTGGAAACTATAAAAAAATATTAATTTTAAGTTAATGAAGTAATTAAGTTAATATTAAAGTTACATGTTATTAATTTTTGTAACATGCTCTCTAAATAATAAACCTAAAATATTCTTGAATTGTTGAAATGAATAGCCATTTCATCAAAATTTTGAAGTATTTTCTATAAATATATATTTTGTACCAAATTATAAATAAAATAAAATGCATTGTATAAACATTTTTTAGACTACTACAAATATTACAGAAAATTAACTGGCAATATTAATTAGATATTGTCTCAAAAAACAATTTGCAGAAAATAAGGATATTATTTTTTATAAAAGATAAAACTATGGAAAGGACTTCTTTTTATGGAAAAATGTTTTTTTAATGCTTTCTGGGATATTGCACTATCATCAGACATAATTCAGCAGGAATATGGTAAATGTATATTATATCAATAAATGATAAACATAAATTCCTTTTGAGTAATCGAAAAACAGTAAAGAATAAAAGACAAGGTTATGGAGTAAAAGTCAAGTATGTAGAGAATATATTAATGTAAATTTATAACTTTATATTATTTCAAATACACAAGGTTTTAACAATTAAAACAAGTAGTTTTTTTACTTACAATAAATAGAAGAAGTTTAGGGTGCCCCAGAACCAACCAAAAATATTGAACGGAGTTTTTTCAACAACATTTCCATCTGAAAAGTAAGATTTTCACAGAAATTTATTATTTATTTATCAAAAAAAATTAAATATCTGAAAGTATTGCAATTATAATCAATTTTAAATTTAGTGGTGTACTATATATATTATTAAAATATGCAAACCATGTCATATTTATGTATGTTAAAGATAGCAATAATAACAATTCCTACAATAACAATGTATCAACAGTTTTTAATCAAACTATTATTCAGCACTTTATGCAAACAAAAACAATGTAATATCGGAAACGTGTAAAAACATAGCACCATGGTCACAACAATAACGTTCATTCTTTTCAGAAACAATTTATTAGGCAATAAACCTATAGTGGTAAATCAATTACGAACAATCACAAAATAGAAGCATATTAGAAATCATTTACCTGCTGTTACGTACGCCATGTCTTCTGTTAATGAGTCAACTTTTAATTAATTTGCGCAATCAATTCTGAAGGTTCAAGTTGTGTTTATTTTTAGATACGTGGAAATGTCATATACCTAATGTCATAACGACTCATGGGTCTGGGGTATTGTCAAACTTTGACAGGTTAACCACTGCGTAAAAGTGACATTTGTCAAATTGCGCGCAGGTTTACGTAATAAATTACGTAAATAAGATCGAAAAATTCTAACTGGAATTTTGAAGAAATCCGTCTATTTTTACCAACATGTATTTTTAATGTAACTTCGTATATTACTCTTGTCTTATGATTGCAGAGGCCTTATTTGAAAAAGAGAAAAAAAAAGGAATTGCGTATAATAAATTTTCTGATTTATACTCTCTTTTTTAACCATACAATTGATTGGACACTAGCAACGCAACGCAAATTGTGCAAGATTGCAAAAATCTATGGATTTAATGAAGATTCTAAATATTTACAATGTAATAAATAAATGATATCTGAATAAATATACATGAATCATTAAAGTGCTGTATTTATTTATTTCTCCAAATCCTTTAGCTTTTAATTCGTTTCGAATATCCTCGAGTATTTTGATGTTCACGCAAAAAGATAGAAAATTAAAAATAGTTCATTGGAAAAATTTGTTTTAAATATAAATTTTACTCGTCCAGAAACTTAAGTTTGGATTTACATTATTGAATTGCC
>DWHU01000375.1:0-20142 GCA_018247975.1 Parides photinus | reverse complement strand
ACCGATGACTTTTCTGAGTTATGTGCGCTTTAAGAAATTAAATATCACTGGCTTTATCTGCCAACCCGCACTTGGCCGGCGTAGTGGACTATGGCCAAAAACTCTCTCCATTAGAAGAGAAGGCCCCAAGTCCCAACAGTGGGAACATTCAGAAGGTTTGAAAAAAAAGAGTGTAAAATTTGATACAGTTTAACTTGAATAACTAAAATAAATAAAATGTAAAAATTGTGAATTAAAAAAAAAATAATTACAAAATTTTAGTAATTGTAGTTCCATTGATTACATGTTATCGATATATTCACAGTATTATTTTATCTAACAGAAGTAGTTAAGCGATGTAACATGTTAACACGATTAACATTAACAGTGAATATAGATAAAATACCTTTGTAGAATGAGAGTCCATGTTTATAAACCTCTTTCAAAGGCATTCCCCATTTGCGTTCTTCGCTTTCTAAAATTCCTTGTTCTGTTTCAAGAGGAACTTTTTCAAGATTTACTTTAAATGTGTTTTCAATTTTATTTGCCATTTTTATCTAAATAAACAATTTTTCTTATCAATCACTGCGGCAATAGGTGTATTTTCATTTGACAAATCAATTAAATGTTGCTATTTAAATATAAGAAATTGCAATATGAACATTATTCTGAATATTGTGTATACCTATTACATTTGTTTTGTCTTTTAGAAGATCAAGTAGAAATCTCTCTATTGAATGACGTGTTTTTTAACTTTGTTGAACTACCAACTAATCATAATCCCACAAGGACGATTCTGTTTTATGATTCCAGGTGGAATCATAAAATGTTATGTTTCTTAATAATATTTTCTTCCTTAGTAATAACTGCAGTGGCACGAAATTAAAGTTTATGTTTTTATCCCTTCGTTGATCGTTCCTACTATCTACAGGCATTTCTAAGCTATAAAAGAAGTTGGTGTGATATAGTCTATTTTTTATACAATCTACATTTTCATATATTACGATAACGTCAAATTTGACATCTATTGACTAATTTCTTGTGTTTTTGTTCGATTTTCTACTTCTAATTTTATTTTGTGTGGCATAAATATAACAAATATTTGACGAATAAAAGGAAAATTAAACAAAGGTTAATTAAAATCCTGCTTTTAAAGATGTGTAAAAAAGTTCTGTCAATAAAAAAACAGTTGATACTGTTGTCACAAATTCACATCTTTCTCATAATTTTTTGAATTGTTTATTACAATTTGTGTGAAAAGTGGATAATGGAAGTCAATCCCTTGAACATATTTTTTGTGAAATCAGATAGCAAAGGTGATAGGCTTTTGTTCAGATATCCTTATACTTCAGAAAATAAAGATGAAAACACAGAAAAGAAACACGGTCGTCATAATCCATACGCAACAAACTGTACAGAAGATCTTTTGCAAAATCCACAATCACAAACTTCAAATATCAAACAAGGTTCAACACATTTTTATTATGATTAAAATTAAGTAATATTTGTTAATTTTTTTCCACTTGAAACTGTTGCTATGTTTGGATATAACAGATATGTATATTCATCCTTTATCATTCTGAAATTAACATTTTAGGTCAATTAAGTGGTTTTACGGATGAGATGTTATCAACGTTATTTGCTGTAAAAGCAGAGCTTTGTAATAGAAAATTTGAACTAAAAGTTAATGATGTTAGATTTGTTGGCCACCCAACTCTTCTGCCTTACAGAACCAACAAAGATGATACTGCATCAATGATTCTTATAAATATTGTTTTTGCTTTGCAAGCATCAGCCAGTCATTCTATAGGTAATGTTACTTTTGTTTACTGTGATAATACCCTACTTTAGTTTATTCTATATCTTTGCTGTTTTAATAGCAAATACTTTCTTTTTTCTAATCATGACTAAACAACTAATGGTGATTAATATTGCTGCATTAATATATACAAAACAAAACACACAATTTTCATTATTCAATTTATTGACTAAAGGTTTTATACTTTTCTAAAATTACATTCTATTAAACACAACTTACTTATGATTTTATAAATGGTAATCTTACTTGTGATTTAATAAATGTAAAAACAGCAATTCCTCTGGTACCACACATACCAGAAACAGATATGATAACAGAATGAATTTTTAAACATTGATTCCTGAAAATTATCTGTCCCAAATATGTAAAAAAAAATTGTACGTTTTATATGGAGTCAATATCTATTTCCTTTTTTAGTGAAGTGCTATTATGATCTAAGTAAAAGACTAGGCAAGGCTTTGAGACATGAAGAAAAGAGATGTTCTTATTTAACTGAAGAAATGAAAATAATGGTAAGGGTAAATGGTAACTTATATATTCGATGTTTATTAAAAGTAATAAAAAGTACATATTTTTCTATAAATGTTCATCTTCTTTTGCTGCAGTAAACATTTTAATCAAAAGTTATCAAACTATAGGTTTTTAAGGCATTTAAAATATTTTATTATTTTCTCAATTACTTTTTGTATTCAAAATAATGGAATAATTTATTGCATTTTAATGAACTTCAGATGGCTGCTCATGATGAAGTATCGGCATTGGATAGTGAAACAAATTCTGGAGAAAATGATGAAGAAGAAGAAAATTTACGTCACTCAGTCAGTTCTGCGACATACAATGCAGAAAATGATGGAGATGGAACACCAAAATCCGCATTCCATCTCATTCTGCAAAGAAGTTCACTAGCTAGGTCAATGAAATCTGTGTTTGAAAGTCTGAGTTCTACAGGTAAATTATTATTATTTTTGAGTATTTTTTAAAAACTATCAGATTAGTTTAACTTTAAATAAAAAAAATTTACAGGAATAGTACAAGTACGTATAAACAAGTGGGTGCTCTTGTCATTTTGCTTACCTCACAAAGCACATCAAACTCACAATAGAGGATTGATTGTTGAGCCTGAATGTATAGATAAATGTCTTCAGAAGCTCAGACCTTACCATGGCATTCTACTCTTGGTATGTTGTTGATGCAGTTTCTTTGTTGGGTACAGTGACTAAATTTATATAAGTAAATGTAATTATGAAATTTAATAATTATAGATAAATACCAATATTAAATAAAGTAAGATTGTACATACAAAAACTTTCTTAATTTTTGTTGTTCAACATAGCTTAGAGACATGTCTCTTGTTTTTTTTATATTTCAAAACAGGATTACTTGTTCATAATTCCTCAATTGTCTTAATATTTATTTTCGTAATTATTTTACATTTGCAGGTTGATCCAAATCATTTGTTAGCATCAATTCCTCTTGATGGAAGTCCTGCTTTATTAAGATTGATCAAACTTTATAGTCCTCTTAAAAGTCTTCAGACACTTGCTATCGAAGCAGATTTATCTTTCACTCAGGTGAACCAAATTTTTATACTTTTTTTTAAATGTGATGCAAAACACCCAGCTGTTATCAGATGATGACTTATTTATAGATGAAAAGTAATTTTATAAAAATTAATGAGTAACTCCAGTCAATATAAAATATGTGATGGTTTTCAATTTAGTCATTGCAACTTTCTTTTTTCTTTACAGTATTATTCCAAAAAAGTATAATATCAGATAATGTTTTATTATTCATTGCTTGTTGGAAATACATCAACTATTTTAAATTTTTCTACAATTTAGTTTCATTTTTATATTGAGTACTTTTGCTATCTGTATTAGTTGCCTTAGTTATTAGATGAAAGTTTATTTTCTGTTTTCTACTTTAATTTTATTCCAAACTTTGTATATTATAGTACTTATGTTTAAATAAACTAGAAGAACAAGATTAAATAATCCTGCATATGAATTAACAGTGTATTAAACATAATTTACATGACAACATATTTCCTATTAAATTTAGATGATTACAAGCTTAGACATGTTTGTCTCAGCTTGTAAGACATTTGTATGAATTGTATTACTTGAAGAGACATGATTTGGATCCCCTCTGAGCTAGAGTTTTCGGAGTAAAAGAACTCTTCAAGTGGTAACTGAAATGTTCAAAAAACAACAGTTTACCATAATATGTGACAACCACATGTGGATAAAAGGCTCTCATTATGAAAGAAGGTTCCAGCAGAGGGAACATTAAAAGGGCTTTATATTTTTTGTTTTATATTTGTTCTTCCTTCAAACTTTCTTTGTGACATATTTGTAACAAATAGGGTATTCATAATTAGTTATTTACCAGGTATCACAATTAACCGGTCACCTGGTGTATTGGGCAAAGGCAACCGTCATCTACCCGCTTTGCGAAGGCAACGTGTACGTCGTGGCACCAGGAGCTAACGTTAATATATACTCTCCATTGTTAGACGAGTTTTCCAAAGAATTCCCGGGACTGTGTTTGTTGCAAGTATGACTTTTTGTTTGTTTTTGTTAATGTTTTTTATAAGACTTAATGGTGGTACTGTATTGCCGGCTAGATCTGAATCGGTTCTACCACAGGGCCTGTTTTTGTTGTCAAACAAAAATGATTGAAAAGTAAGAGAACTTTGTGTACAATGTGGTGCAGTATTTATGATCCTAACCAGTGCTGTATTTTTATAAGCGAATGTTGTGTAAGACTTGGCTTTTATGGCTATGATGGCATGAGTAAAGTTTTTAACCTCATGATAAGTAATACAGTGTTGTGCTAGTAACGATATTGATTTAGCTATTTAGCTATCACATTCATCATTTTGAAACATACATTGCAGATTTAATACATTGAAATAATAGGCGAGAGTTTCGTTAATCTCTGTTTATCTCCTATTAAAATAACTTACGCAATTCTATCTGTCAGTACAGAAAGTTTTTTTAAATACTTCTGAAGTCGTATTTCATAACTGTCGTATTTCATTTCGTAGTTTTAAGAGATAATCAAGCATTGGGCGTCTTCCGATTGATTATATATTTAATGTACCGGGCAATGTGGCTGAGCATAGTGAAGCTCATCTAGAATATTCTCTCTGATGAGTTTACAACCGGAATTCAATCATAGCGACAGAATAACTGTACGAGGACACTACTACTGTATAGAAAATCTCCCATCATATAGTAATCTCTCGGATTCTCCGATTCGAACGAAACGAACGAAAACCCTTTCTTCTACCAAACTCCATAAACGTGTGGTCCCCTGTATCAAGTCGGAGATCTCCTTCTCAGAAATCAAGCCTTTCTTTTTAGTAATTTAAAATGTTAAATAAATATTAAATGTTACACAGATGCTTAGCGAATTTTCTCTGCCTGCTCCGTTGTGGTATGTGGCGCGCGGTGTAGGAGGCGCGGGAGGGGGCTGTGGTGGTGGAGCGAGACTAGCGCGGGTCGTTGCTTGGCTTCTACGCCGTAGACTTCTGTTACAATTACACACTTATGTACAATTTAATTCACCACACTGGGGACGAGATTCCGGTAAGCTTTAGTTAGTATTATGGTTAAATTAAGAGTATTCCATTCTCAGTTTTAGGTCTTGGAGTTTTCTTTGACTAGTTATAGAGTAAAGATAACATCCAGTTAGTCAAGTATAGATTTGTGAATGTCATCGTTCATGAAACATTTTGGTTTTCTTGACGATGTTTGACTTCAATAGAAGGTTAAATTCACTCGGGATAGAAGTTTCACCGCCTTAAGACATAGAGACTTGACTAACAAACTGAGCTCTTAGTGTTTTTATTTTACTCATTATTCGGATTATTAATTTTGGGTGATGCTTCAATAAGCATTTTATCTCAATATTCATCTCGCATACCGGTAATAGCAATTACTAGATATGCGTTTTAATTAAACAGAAGGATGATTAATACATAATTGCAATTTTTATTATTCAGATGGCAAAGAGTATTATTGCGAGAAACACAACATTTATAATCAATCGTGCAGCATGTCATTCTCATCGCTTAACCAAATGCAACTTAATGTTCCGGAGCCGGTGGAGACCAGGGATAGCGCGAATGCATTCCCGGACTCCGACGAAGACTATCCGACCGAAAACAACTTAAACCAGACTGATTTCTCTCACACAAAGCCAATAGTTATTGAATCAGATCATCAAAAATATGAGAAATTACATGAAGTGGATTCAGCAAACCATTCATTTGATGATGGTGTAGATGTTGTTGATGGATTGATTAAACCAAATGGTGTAGGCAATGGTATGGAACATAAAAAACATGGCAATTCAGTCGATAGCGGTATATCGAATAATATTAATAGTGATAAAGAGAAAAATCATGTGAATGGTCATACAGGTATAAGCAAAGATGAGAATAACGAACTTGAATCTCATCAACATCAAAAATCAGTAAATATTATGACGTCTAGACTGTCAAACACATCGTTAAAGGAAGCTGATATATCCGTCAAAGATGTAAATAGTGATGAAGATAGGACAGAAGGTGATGAAACATCGCCAAGGCAAAAGCATGGTAGTGGATTACTCAACGGCTCAGAAAAGAAAGGTGTCTCTCTTAATTTAAAACTGCAGAACGAAATGAGGTACGTATGCTAAACAAATTTATGTAACATTTATAAAAAATAACTACTTTTGTTATTTAACTTAAAAAAATATTATATTATATATTTAACTAAGAAATATTATAATTCACTTTTACACTGCACTGTTCACAATTACTGTTCTCATTCTCCTACTCCTTTGATAACTCCAACAACCTCTCCCCTGCTTATCTCTTCGCTTAGAAAAATCAAAAAAGCATCTCCGACTAATAATCTCCTCTATCGTTTTTTTTCCTGGCTCGGATGGTCACTAGTTACCCTGAAGGGAATTAATAACTACCGGTAACGAAAATACTAAAACACAATAAGCTACAAATTACTTTAACCATTACACAACTGTATCATACATGTAGATTTATTAAAAAAATTATGTTACCAAATAATCCTTAGAAAATATAAACGTAAAACGATAACAGCCAAATATCTCAAAACTCACTCTAAATTACACATCGACTTAGCAATTCTCGAAATCTTTATAAAGTATACATTTTTGTAGGTAAATAACTTAACATAACGGCGTCAAATAACTGCCTATTAAGAAAAAAAAAATATTGAAAGCATTAGTATTATTTTCTTTCTTTGTATTATATTAGTGCTAAATAATGACCTTTTGTTAAATAATGACCTTTTGACTATAATATTATTATAACGTTTTTCGTCAGTTTCCAACCGCCGACGATGTGCAGTGCGGCGGGCGGATGTGAAGCGGAGGGATGGCCCACAGGCTGCGCCGACGGTGCCTCACCGCTGCATGCTTTCACTGCGGCGGAGAGGTCCGTACTCGCATCCATACCAGCTGCCGCGCACACCGAAGACCTGATGCTGCTCGCGAGACTACATAAAAAAGGTGAACAGTGTAGTAGGCAGTAGTCCAAAGAGTTCATTTCTATTTTTACTTCAAGCGGGGAACACAGATTTGTCTCGTGTCGAAACAAGTTTCTCATTTTTTTTATTGATATTATAAATTAGGAAGAGGCCAGTCGAGACTTGTTACCCGATCACAATGTTTTTAACGAATATGAAAGACAAAACGATAATCACGCAAAGCGGCTTTTACCGCAGAACAGAACAGCAACATTTAAACATATACTTTATGGTTTGAGTGATTTTTGAGTTTATATTCTCAAAAACACCGATTGGTGTTTTTATATTCTCAAAAACACCGAAGACGGCTTATGTCATCTCGGCGATATCATTTAACAACATAGTTTAGGCGATGTCATAAGATCTATTTAACTTTTTTTATTAGTCCATATGACAGCATTTACAAAGGACATTGTGTTTTATAATAGCAATTGAAATCCTTTCATTGTTATGTATGTACTTATTAGATCCGCGAATAAAATTTTTAGCCTCAAATACAAGAATTGTGTTAAATTTTTTTTAATCCGCGAATGAAGAAAGCTTCTACTGTATAAAAACGTCTTGTCTCGAAATATTGTGCTGCAGTATCTCAGTGCATTGAATTATAAAAGAAATTTCATACATTGTATTTTCATTATTGTTTCTTCATGCATAAATAAATAGCATTATTACCATTTTTTTAATTTTTCAGGATATTTTCGCGGTGAACAGCATTTGGAAGAGATAATGTTTATGGAAAATGTTTCACGTTCGCAGTTGATGCAACTTCTTGATAAATTTAAAAATGTGCTTATCACCTTTGAGACGGAAGATCCGGCTGTCGCGATGTTGTATCCGTACCAGTAATGCAAAGCCACTGTACATCCATGTACATATCCTTGTAAAGTATATACCGAAACAATGAATAATTTATTAATTCCTAAAGTTTCATTCTTTTATGTCGTCAACTTTGGAATTCTACTTATAATAATAAGTTATTAATTTTTAATGTAATTTATTTGTAGAATGTAAACGATAATCTGGTTTTAGTAACATTTTACAATTTCCTTACAGTATCTTAAAGATATGTTCCCAATAAGCATTAACTTGCCGTCAGCATAAACTGGTGGTACGCATTTGCATTTTTGTTTTCTTAAGTTTATTTATTAAACGAGATAAACCCCATGTTCCTGGTGTAAATGTTTTGCGCCTGCCCATAACGTTATTTATGTGTTTTTAGGATGATATACTTAACAGCACATCATGCGCGGCGCCGTGACGTGATAACAACGCCATTGTAACACTAAAATTGCTGTTTGCCTACTACGCTTGGGGGTTAAACAGCAATTAAAAACCGAGTCGGCACCGCAAACCTACTACCAGTAAAATATTTAGCCACAACTTTCAGTATTACACCTTAATTATACTGCACAAATCGATTTCTGTAAGACTACATGCTGTATAGATAAAACATAAAATTAATGCTGACATTTTTATTTACTGCAGCTTTAACTAATAATAATATTTTTGTGATGAAGTTAAATCGAAACATGTCGAATACATTAATTTTAATCTGATTACGATGCTGTGTTGGGGAAAAGATTTTCATTTAAATCTCATTAAATACCAATCTTAATGCTGTTTGAAACAAAATAAAGATATACACTCGCATTCATGTATTTTGTGTCTATCTATTAGAAATATATATTTTAGTAACAAATCCATAATAACTAATCTGAAGTCTACCGAAAAGTGGTAAATAATAACATTTAAAGAGAAAATATTTACTGTTTAAATCTGCCCTGCTTTAGTTTTAGTCATAATACATATAGGACGTCTATTTCTACACTTTGGCCAATGTCTATAAAATATAATATTTATTAATATGTAGTTGTTTTATTGAATAAAATACCAACTAATAAATATTCCTGAAACAAAATTTCGCAATGTGTAAGCTTATAACATTGCTATCTTTTTTCCACTTAACACCAATGCATTAATTACATTACTGAACGTGTGGTTACCGGGTTATAGATTAAGACCACTCCATATCCTCTAGTGGTGTCGTAAAAGGCGGCTAATGGACGCTGTCGAAACAAGTGGGTAGCAGCGCTCTTAACACCTTAAACCTACCGTCATACTGCGGTATTTAACGCAACGGGAAACCACCACACTTCTTTCTTTCCCAAAGAAAGTCGATATACCACAACCACTCTGTCAAGACTGTTACGACTAAAAAGAATATACATTGGTTCATTGAAAGAATTACTATCTGTCCTTCATTTATTAGTAATGATTTGTAACAGTTATTTTTTTTATTTGCACATTGTTCGTTTACATATACTCGCTAAAAGGAAACAAAAACGTGCAAAAAGGTAGACGCAAAAATTAAGGGCATTCTGTCTTCTCTGCGATAGGCTTTAGCATGATAAAACGTAAGAGCACAATCAACTTAAGGATAAAAGATATTACAGAATACAATGTTGTTTAAAGTGGTAATAATTGTGCACTGCTATGCAATCCTCTTCATGTTATTTAATTTCAAATTTTAATCAAGTTTATTTTATTACATGGTTTAAATTACATAGAGATGTTTTTGAGTCCAAAAAACAGCTAAAGCAAAAAAAATACATTGGTGTCTTGAAACATAAAATTAATTACCAAAACGCGAAAATTTAGGCAAGAAACTTTTTGAAGTTATTTTCTGTAGGATTTATGATCCCTTAACATTTTTTTATTTGTGCGATATTTTTTTAATACGTGTTAATAGCACTGCTATTATCTAGGGAAATAGCAGGTCATAAAGTTGACATAAATAATAGCAGTTTGTCATTGTCAAAAACAGCTGTCAAACAAGGGATGCGAAACAAACGAAATTGTTGTATTTTTACTTTGCTATCGGTGGTGTTCGAAAGTAGAAAATGAAAAACTTTCCAGTTTTTGTGTTCCCTGTATCTTTAGAATTTTATCTAAATGCTAGACATACTCATAAGCAGTTATTAACTGTTTACAATCCATATGATTTTTCTGTAAACTTCAAAGGTAAAGTTTTAAATGCGACAATAAATTAAGCCTTATGGATCATGTAAAAAATATACCACGTTGCTTTCAGTATTATGCACCTCACCGAACAAGTTCACTGTAATTGATCCTGAAGGAGTAATTGCACCACAAAGTTGTATAGATATAGTGGTTCGATATACACAACCATCTCTGGCACATTGCAATACAACTGAAAAATTCCGAATAACAATGTATGATAGAAATACCCAGCAGGTATGTAAATGTTTAAAACACAAAGTATGATGTTTGATATTACCTATTTCATTTAATGCATAGAGTTTATTAGTAACAGCTATGCTTTTCTTAGTTTAAGATAAAACATGTGGTGATTTTAAAACATCTGTTTACTTTGTTGAAACATCTGACTAATATTTCTATTATATTTGATTTGTTTAAGGCACTGGGTAAAAGGGACATTCCTACAAAACTTATAGAAGGTGAGCCTCTTAACACATTTCAGGAAAGCTTGGGTGAACACTTCCACCCATTAACTACTAAACCTCAATCAATCAGACCAACAGAAGAACTTACAAAGTCTCCCTGTAATCATCCTTTACATCAGAGGTACTATACTTTATTTCTTGTTATGTTAATTAAAATTCTGGAAATAATATGAACAAATTAATTGCTTCTAATATACATTAATGTATTGTGTTAAATAACCTTTGTTCACACATTTATTTCTAATGTTGCATCATACTTATTGCCAGAATCACTTATGGGATATTTAACAAATTTTTAATAGATAATTTATTTTCAGTTGTTTTACTAAATTGAATAGTGTATTTGTTATTACATTATAGTCAAAACACCTTTTATATTGTTCTAAGCATGTGTTTTCTGGTACCTCAAATTCTTTTTAAATTTCCTTTTATTTATGATATTTTATTTTGTTAGTACTTTGATCAGGATATGATGGGACTGACATAACACCACCATACAAAAGTCCCTAAAACAAAAAAAAAACAATAAAAAATCGTTTTTTTTTTGCATAATGGTCAAAACTGCCTATGGTATTAAAATAAGGGATAATTAAATTTTCTTGCTATATCTTAACATCTTCTATGTATTTTTTAAACCTTACAGAGAACAACAACCCATCAATGTAGTTGCAGTGGCAGTTAGTATATGTTGTATAGCAGCACTGATGCTTCCCACTCATCCAGAGAAAATAATTCCATCACAATTGCCAGACTGGTTACACATTGGCTCAAATCTTAAGCTGGTATTCTCTTTTGTATTGGGTTTGGTAAGTATGCTAGTGTTACGGCAATAATTTTATTAAATCTTGTTAAAACATGCAAGAGATTTTAAGTAAAAAAAAAATCTTGTAATTAATAAAATCAGCTAGAAAAAATAATTCCGCCAAGCAAGTATAGCAGCTATTAAATGTTATGTTAATTTAAAAACAAAACATCATGGTAAAACTTCAATACTAATTTAGCCTCTTTTGTCAATAAATATAATTGACATCCTTATGAGAGAAAGACACAAGTCCTGGCTGTGGGTACTATTCCTGGGTTGTTGATTTTTAGTATTGTAAATGTGATTATAGTGTAATTAAATAATATTCTTAACGCCCAAAGTGACATTTGTGTTCTTCACATATATGACGGGTTTGGAGACATTGACTTTTTAAACAGATTACTAAAAAATATATGAGAAATATTAGTTTTAAAATCGTGTATGTATAATGGCATTTATATTAAATTAATCAAAATTAAAATTTGCTTACAAGTGATTTTTTTATACTTTTGTATAAATGTTTCATAGATTATTTTCTTAACAAAAAACATGACAATTCACTGTATACTTATGTATGGTACAGTCTTAGGAATGCATTTTTGTTTGTGTAATTATTATCTTGATGTACTTGGTTGAGTTTTGAGAATGTCACATTAATACATTTTGGTATAAATACATAAATAGTATTTTATGTAAGCACTTTGGTACTTTGTATCAATTGGTAAAGGGTGCTAAATTTCTTTAGCTATATTGGTTTGGTGTGATATTATTTACAAATAGAATTATATTCTTTTTTATCTTGCTATTTGTTAGTATTACAAAGACTTGGTACTATTAAAAATGAGTCATTATTACTGTAGGAGCAAATCTATAAATGATTTGTTGAAATAAATATTAAACAATGACATTTTTTAAACATGTATGTATGTATTAAATGAAGAAAAACATTTTCAAAACATTTATTATATTCATAGCTACAGTTTATTCCTAGTTCTATTATATATCTAACTTTTGACTGTATGAAGACATATCAACATATATTGTACATATATAAGATTCAACAGAATCATCTTGATGTAATTTTATTTTTTAATTTTGATGAGACCACCATCCATAAACCTCTGTTCATACCAAATATACTCATTGTCAAAACTAAGTTGTTTTATTTTAATATATATTTTTGTAGATTCCTTAATTACATTGAAACCATATATTATCAAGTAACAAAATTATCACTTATGTAAACAATTGTTTAACGAGGAACTGTTTACATTTTAAAGATCAAACATTGTTCTACTAGTGATAGCATTCTGTAGTTGGAGACTTAGAAAAGGTGTCTTCTACACTAACTCTATCCAATTTTTATTTTTTTTCTATATTAGTTTGTTCAGGTTCCCGGCCCTACGCCGCTGATTATCTTCTTTTTCGCAGGAGAACGAGTGGATATCAATATCCAAAAAAAAAAAATTGTTCAGGTTTAAAAAGCATTGTAGCTGATGCAAGTATTGTAGCCATGTGACTAAGCATTTTATATCTGATCTGTAGAGGCGAGCATAACGTGGTGCAAACTATATCATCATAAATAGCACAATATTTTTAAGGACAGGCATATTACCATCAGAATGTCTTCCTAGGTTCATTCTTATTGTAAAAGAATTTTATAGTTTCTTTCAAACCTATGATATTATTGAGTTGAACATAACACCAATAAACATATCCCTTAGTTATAGTATCTATCAAACACATTAGACGATTTACTGATAAGTTTCAATTGGAAACACAATAATTACAAATTAACCGTCTTGCTGCCAACATCATCTTAAGGAGCATAATTATAGACTTGTTTTGGAAAATTGTTTCCGGTAATCATTTAATGAAAAACTATAGTATTAACGACGCGGACCACTTATATCGCGCTCGCTGCGGAGAGATTTTTATGAGTACTTTGCAGCGAAAAGGTAACACTTATGTTTATAAGGTGTTTTTAAATTACTTATGCCATATATGATTATATAAATTACACCTCTATTTATGACCGTGGCCGTTATAGCCGAGTTGTTACGGACCTCGGCATCCAATTTCGGGTTCAAATCCAGGCGCGCACCAATGACTTTTCGAGTTACGTGCGTTTTAATAAACCAAATATCACTGGAATTACCAAGGAGGGTTAGCGTGAGGCAAACGGCCGGCTGTAAAAGCAATTGCCAAAACCTTATTAGCAGTGTGTTTAGCACAGATGAGGACTAACACAATTCGCTAATACCAAAAAAAATATTTAGGAAAATGAGCAAAAAAAAAATACCTCGATTTATGAACATACAGAAACCCAATTTTTATCTATAAAGGGCCAACAGTTTTCTTTAATGTCACATAGTGAAAAGTGAGAATGAGATTGTGGATGGTAAAATATGCTCGCACAAAATACTCTGGTTCACAAGTTTTTATGGCAACTAATTTATATATGACGTTAACAAAAATACACATGTGACTCTGAAGTAGAACCTGTGATCTTGTTATTAAGTAAGCATTGAGGAACAACACACCAAAACAGTAAACAAATTGTTGAAATTATGTTAATTATTAAATAAAATTTAATTGATATGTTACAGATACTTTATTTATTAGGTAGTTAACAATTGACATATAATTAATCAGGAACATTTGTTTGCAGACTAACTGTAATTTTTAATTTTCTCTATATAAATAAAAATCTATTCAACACCTTCTCTAAGGACAAAGTCGAGGTAAACTAGAAAATTTACTTAAAGTAAATTAAAAAAAGAGTATTTATTTAGAACAAATAATCATTTAGTTTTATAAATATTCCTATTCAAGGTTACTTACAAATACTGTTTAATATGAATATGAGATCAATGCAGGAACTGACATGTATTGCCAACTATATTTTAAACAGCAAAAAAAATTATATATGCTACAAGTCAACCATGATATGTGTAAACAATGGATGCAGTACTGTTGCCACCTCCGTGTACTTTAAAGTATTCAGCCCATCTTCAAACATACCCTTTTTAGTAAATGTAAACTTTTGATTCACTGTATACCTAAAATTAAAAGAAACAATTGTTTATTCATTTTATGTAAAACAACTATTGACCTTTTCAATCTTTCTATTGTCATTTCCTATTCAATACTGTTTTGCATAATAATAAAGAATACTAAAAAGGCCTGATCTATGTTTCAAACCAAGTTAAAAATTTTTCCTTGGTCAAACATTGAATTAAAAATTACAATTTTAATGTAAGACAATACATACCGATTTTTTATGTCCGTATAAGGAAACTTGTTATATTTGCTAATTTCTGTATCAAATCTGCAAGGTTTCAGATTCAATGATTTCAACCTCGCAAAAAAATCATCTTCTTCACCACACACACCAAAATACTTATTGCTCATTCCATTTATATTTTTAAATTGCTTTGTTGTAATAGCAGTAGCACCATCAAAGAGATTAACATATGGTAAAACAAATCTGAAAGGAAAATGTACACAAGCTTAAAAAATTACTGAAGTTGTGTCTTTCTAAAAGCATTATAAATGTTAGTGCACACTAGTGAGTGATGAAAGAATTATATAGAAGCTTTTAATAAGGCTTAAGAAGTTGTTTGAAGTCAATCAAAGCATCAGTTTTTATTCCTTCTTTCATTCCTATTATTTCTAGCTGCTAACACTATATTTTCATTGTTTCATATTGAAATATTTGTACCATTCGCAAGTTTTCATTAATCCTTGCACATGGCTACAATAAAGCTACTATTTATTGAAATTTTCGCCAAAGTGATTTTATTTTTATTATATCTAATGTACATGTTGATATTAGTGTGCTGTATAACTAAATATGTCAAAGATAGGATTTATACTTAGTGAGTCTCCACCTAAAATTATTAATGTTATTTGACATGTGCCTAGGGTGTTTAGTACATGCAAAAATATTAGCTGGAGATAGTGGCAACATATCAACATCATGTAGAATGAGACATGGATATCCAGCGCTCATGGCAGCTACTGCACCAATGTTTATCAACTTAGCTTTGTTGTATGGTCGTGAATCCAGTTGTTCTACAACATATATTCGATAGTGAATATGTTGGCGACGTAAGAACGGATGCATATACACTAAGAAACTTCGCAACAGTTCAGCTCTGTCCCTGTATTTATTAATTATTTTAAGTAATGAAAATTTCCAATTATATAAGACGTTAGAACAAAAATCTAGTACCGATATGGAACGATGATCGCTGAACTGAACAGAGCTTTACATTCATAGGGAATATATTCCCCGCCTTCTTTTATTCTATAACTTTCGTTTAAATCACCGTCGATTGAAGTAGAATGCAATGTTGTTTCGTCATATATAACGTCATGATAATCACAGTCAACAATAGCAGTGCTTGTAAAATTCTTAACTGTTTCTTTGTGAAGTACGCTAAGAATATTTTGTTTTTCAATAAATTCGTAAGTGCGACGCGCATTCAAATCAGGGTGCAACAAGAAAATTAAGACTGTGATGATAATTATTAGATAAATATATTTTCTCTTAGAACGCATTATTAAATCAATTTATCTAGATTGAACAAAAGAACACACATTAAAACTTGTTTTTATCCATCACCTGTTTAATTCATACGAAGAAATCTATGCACCGCAGTAAATTGACATTGACATTTAAAATTGAAGAGACCGTACCGCTATTAGATAATAGTGAACTTTAATTAAATAAATAAAAACTTTTTGCAGAGAGATAATACTTTTTTAATTGAAAGTATCTAATTCAAACGATTTCATGATTTGTAGATTTGTTTAATATTAAGAAATGTCTAAAGAATAACAGGCGTAGACAAATCTTAGATTTTTTATCTGCTATTATTTTAATGACATCACTGCGGGTAAAAACGTATTTATAAATGTACCCAGGTTGAAAATATTTCATAGGGACATTAAACTAATTACATCCAACTAAGTATTAAAATATGTAATATAAACATATTTTGCATGAAAGGCTGAAATATAACAAAATGACACGAGACGGGAAAAAAGAAACAAACAATAACATGGAAACTGACAACTTGGAGACAAACAATTCGATCGAAGAAATACGGAAATGTTCTTCTAGAAATTTACTTGAAGTCTCTTGGGAGTTCGAATTAGATGATCATAAAGAGAATGAGAAAAATATTACACCGCCTTTTGTGAGTATTATAATGACAGACGAAAGTAGAGTTGATAATTCTACGCAAACTGAACCAGTCATTGATGATACCATTGTAGATATAAAAGAATTAACATTTCCTAAAGATTATAACTATGATGAGTTTACATATAACGACAATTCAGACATAAGCTTATCAAACAAACGTCTCAGGAGAGACTTGTTAGACGATAACGAGGAATTTCGACCCTCGAAAAAGACCAAACCTATTGGACTTAGTGCAACAAGTTACTCAACAGATTATCTAACAGAAAGTAAAACATTGAAATCATCGGACTCATCTAGCAAGCTGTCAACAGGATCAGAAGCCTCATTTAAATCTATAAACAGTAACAACTCGTTCAAAATTCGTAAAAGAAGATTAAAATCAGAGACTAATTTATTTAGAGACGTGTTACAAAGATCAAGAAAAATTTTTGACGGTAAGATTTTACACTACGACTAAATATTATTGCGCAAAAATATTTTTTATTTAATAATTTAAGGTTTTTAAAGCGCCGTGCGTTATTTTACACGGTATTTACAAACAAGTACAACATTTCACATATTTTCTTTAATCGTCATTGCCAGTTATCGAGTTAAAATTACTAAGTTTTCTTTAGATCAAGTGTAAATTATCACTTATAAATTATCTTTATATAAAACCCAATTAGTTCCCAAGGAAATTTTAATTTCGTAACATCGAACCTTTTTCTTCCGTCTAGAATTTCTTCCGCTACATTTGAAAGCTTGTATAGCTTTTTAGTTTGAATACAACTTGAATGATTACATCTTGTTTTGCCATTGCCCGGAATTTTTTATTGCATTCATCTATAACCGATATTTAATACCTTTGGTTTAAACCTGTGTTATAAAATGCAGGCCCTATCGTTGAAGAGATCCTTAAAGCAGGCTTATGCTCAGCAGTGCATATATTTCGGCTAATGTTGATGGTATGAAATGCGGTCACAGCAATTTTACTTTCTTTAGAAGCGAAATATTTACACATTAGGAAAAAAAATATTGTTGTTAATCGGATATCGGATTCTTTATTAGTTAATTCTATCGTTTCATTTTATTAAAAACTTACACCCCGTGTCCGAGTTTATAGGACAAAAGGGCAAAAATTATGTTTCGTAAAAAAATATTTCAGATATACTTAATAAGTAACCGCTTTTGGGTTTATTTGGGTTAAATGTCTTAATTTAATTTGTAAAACTTTTATCGTGGGCGCGTAGTTAAAATTGATGTATTACTACATCATTTAGGTTCAGGTGATGTGTATATTAAAAACGTATAGATAGATTATAAGGTTACAATAACACAATTGTTGACATCATAACTACGATTTGATTACCGGACATCAAGGAGCAAAATGTCACAAGCAGATAAATATAGCGAAGTGACATCACAATCTTTGAAAATTAACGTTCATGTTCAATACACATTCCAGATAAACGGTTTGCATGAGCTTTAAGATAATGTGATCGTGTTAAATTTTTAATAAAAAAATGAGTTCTGGAAAGGATAGTGTGAGATTGGACGTCAAGTTTGAATGTGAGATAGAACATGATATGTTTGAGAACATAGAGTGGTTTATATTATCAGGTGAAACTTCAAGAAAAGATAAAGGGTCCCGCCGTGTCAACCGAGTAAAACCATGGCGCATTTTGGATCTTTGTACATGGATTGGTCGAAAGGTAACATATATTTACTGTAACTTACACTATAGTATTATGTATTCTTCAATAGTGTATAAATAAATAAAATTGACGTCAATAAATTCTACTTTTTTTAAACAATATATAAAGTTCGCAATGATATTCCGTTAACTTTTTAATATTAGTGAAATATATATTTTTATTTGCTTCGCGACCGCCTGCTTGAACAATTTTATATAATATACATTAAAAATTTATTATTATTCCTCATTGTTTCAATGGTGTGTAGAACCAGATTTTGGTTTGAAAACTTAGAAATTCTATTAAGTTTTGAAATCTTATATTGAGTCATTATTTCTGACTTGCATTAAAAAAAATATATATTGCATGTGTAAATTATTATTTATATCGATTCCTCGATATATTTAACCAAAATTTCAATATTTTATAAGTAACATTATTTGTTTTTGTTCAACGAGCGAACAGGCGAGCCGGACGTTTACCTGATGGTAAGTGATGCGCCTGCCCATAACAATTTCACACCAGTTAGGATTGTATACAGCATCACGTTCACAACACTCATCACTCGTCGCTTTAAATTTCACTAGTTACAACGCCCTTCAAACACACAGTAATGTTTGCGAACTACTGTTTGGCGGCGGAAATAGAAGCTGCGATGATACTTAGACGGTATCTGGCAACAGAGACCTACCAATAAACAATCGTTTCAATATTCTAACGTTTCAAGAATCCACATTTATCTACTTTATTCTCATTGATGTGTGTTTTATAGTTATTTCCACTGTCTAGACATAAATTGCACAAAAGTAAATACTTTAACTATAATTTAATTTTGTTGGCAATCCTGGACTAATTTTTCTTGTATACTAGAGCTAAAAATGATAAATCATTTCAGGGTTATCAATCTATAACTGGCCTTTATTCTGACCTATTACATGAGCCTACCGTTTGTAAAGGTAGCTGTAATAGTTTAATGGTTGAAGAAATCAGGGAACTTCGAAAGTTTTTAGAAGAACTCAATACTCAGCAGACAATGTTGACGCGAGAAAACGGAGAATTGCACGATAAAGTTAAAAAGATGTCTGTAAAAATTGATGAGCTGGAGAATAAGCTGAGCAAGTGGTAAAGTTTATTGTATTAGTTCAATGAAGCGTTCGTTTACCTGATAGTGAGTGATAGGTCGACATATAACAATATGATGTTCGTTGTAACATATTGCGACAGAAGTGCGTGCGCGCGGTTCTGGGTCAGAAAATATTAATTCGTCACCCATTAATTTCTGAAAATACAAGGTCCTTCAAACCGGAACACAGTATTTTTTGCACATTGCAGTGCATACACCGACAACTAGATTTAAATAAAAACACGCCACGCTGAATTTTTGAATTTTTAATACAAAAATTGATTAAGTTCAATACAAATATATAATTGCTTTGTTTATGAACACGAAGAAATACTTTTTGTTCATAAATTTCACCTTTCGTTTCGAAAACTGTTAGTAGTAAGTGTTAATAATTTAATTCTTTAAAATATCAACTCCTGTTATACATGACAGTAATCAACATGAGTCGGTGCCGGTGAAAGGGTTGCCGCCTCCGCCACCACCACCAC
>DWHU01000374.1:0-20173 GCA_018247975.1 Parides photinus | reverse complement strand
CTCTCTATATATACCCTCTCTCTATATATATACTCTCTCTCTATATATACCCTCTCTCTATATATACCCTCTCTCTATATATACCCTCTCTCTATATATACCCTCTCTCTATATATACTCTCTCTCATCTCTACTCGCCTGGGTGTCGAAATCTTCTAGACATGTCACAATATGTTCCAATGCTCCGAGGCGTACAATCATTGATGCAAGTTCATCGTTATGTCTAAAAATATTAAGAAACCCATAATAATTTCAATAATGTTTCAAAGCCTATTTTACTTGTAAGTCCTTTTCAGATAATTACATTACATTCTACAGTCTTGATGATTATCTTATCTATAATTATATAAACGGATCTAAACTAATAGTTATGTCTGAAATTCTAAATAGCATCGATAATGAACTATAATAATAAATACTCACTTTGAAATAGCTCTCATTAAATATAATGTTGATCTTTTGTAATACACCTGCAAACACGTAATGGAACCTAATAAGCAAATCAATTTAAAATTATACAAAACAAAATAAGAGTGTTATGGTTGATTACATCAATTCATCAAATTTGAAAAACATTACGAAATTGATTTGTTGTAAATGGTAAATAACAAGACTTACACATTTACAAAAATGTACTAAAAAAACAAAACTATAAACTGGGAACTATACTTTAATATCTTATCAGACTAATAAATAGGTTTGTTTAGAAAGAAGAATTCTAACATTAAATTTGTGAAGGTTCTCCAACGTGGTGGTGACCATGCCCCCGTTCAGTAACTGCTTGGCCACTCCCTCGTCGTGTTCTGCTAACCTTGCTGCAGCAACGACTGCACATTGGCGTACTGTTGCACATGCATCAGACACCAGGGGACGTAGCAGTTCTATAATATTTGTAAAGTTTGTTCAGGTTATGTATAATTTCTTTTTGGCAAATAAAAATTTCTTTATGTGAATCAAAGGCGAATATAATCATAACACTTGACAAAATACGTTGACATACAAATAAGTAAAAAATCGTTTCATAAAGGCTATTCATTTTCATATATATATCATTAGTCGATTGATCTAACATTAAGTATATCTCGAGAAAAGAGGAAAAAATCGCCAATCCTACAGCTATTCTTCCTAATAAACTCGAGGAAAAAGCAAACTACTTCTTCTTCTACTAACACGCCAATAATTAACAAAAATCTGAGGGAAACTTAACTTGCTACTGGTAGAATAACAACATATAAATGTTTAAGGGTTGTTTTATATTTAACAAGTTTGTGATAATTTCTTACCAAGTACGCCTGCGCTGTCTAGACATTTAACATTTGAAGACCTTGTCGCTAAATCAGCTATCGACTGAGAAAAAGCAAGTCGAGCTTTTTGATATGTGTCGAATACTACAAAATATTAATCAGTTTTTATACATAACATTAAATTACTTAAGTAATCAGATAGCTCTTAAATAACGTTGAAGATACAAGAAAAGTATGAATGACATTTCCTCGCGAAATTTATGTATGTGATGTTTCTTTATAGTATACACTAAACGGTTTTATTTTGTATTTAACAGAAAAATCGCTTACTTTTGGACTACAAATTAACCTAAGACTATGTTGCTTGAACTTGTTGATGCACAATCAAAAGTACTTTAAACTTTATTAATAAAATTATTCATCAATGAATAGATCATAATTTTGCAATGTACAAAAAATTTACCTAGTTGTATATTTTTCGGGCTATTCGATGAAGGACTCATGCTTTTAGAATTATAATTCTTTCAAAAATAGTGGTCGTCTGAAGGATTAATTAAATAAATTTAAAATATTTTCAAATATGACAATGCGATCTGCCACCACGATTTTTTTTATTTTCTGTCATTTTTATTTTGAAGTCAATATTTTTGTATTAAACTTTATTTAATTTTAGACAGCTTGAATTTTGTCGTGTTCAGTTTTTTACTCTAATTTGAACAACTTACTCGAAAGAAAATTTGGGCAATTTTTCCGAATTGGCTTAAATTGAATGTATTATAGACTGTAATATGTATATATTACTGTAATTATCAACCATAAGAATACTAAAAATGTTTATGGAATGAAATAGTAATAGTAACGGCAAAACCTATGCTGATGAAAACAATTTTTAATTTACGCTGGTAATTTGTTTATGTTAGGTTCAAGGTATCTATTAAATGTAACACCAAATATTAACATAATATTGACAATTGCATTAAAACTAGTTCAAACCGGTAGATTTAATTATTAGTTTTTATTATATATGGTGTATATTAGTGTTCCCAATAAATACAAAAAAGGCTTTCAAGTAACAGTCTAAAAAATACTGTTCGTCATGTTCTGCTTATTACCCGGAATAAAGATCAACCATTTTTTTTTAATTTGTTTGTCTATCGTGTGAACTTTCATTTGAATTCAATTAAAAACTAAAGATATTCTAAACATATAGATAAATTGTATTTGTTGCAAATGAAATCGAAGGGAGTAGTACATATGTAAATTAGAGTTATATAAAATTGGAAATTGGATTTAATGTTATTTAATGTAATGATTTTGTAATGCGTTTGTTAAAAATTATAAATCAGTGATCCATTCTGTAATTTAAACGGACAATAACGGCGAACCGGGTCCGTGTCGAGAACGCTGTAGAACAGCCTTGAAAGCCATGTGACCAATGACGTCAAGTAATCCACAATCACACACACACACAACAGGTATATTAGTTATAACTTGTACGTAGGAACACAACGCCATTGTGAATGCCGCACGCAGAGTCGACTGCTTGCTTACCTGGCAAAGTTCACTCACATGCAAGTGCATAACCCGTGGCGGTCTTGACCGCGTGCTTGTGTTTGCAAAAAATAAAATTTAATATCTAAAACTACAAGAGAAAACTTTTAAAATGAAATTGGTTATTCACAGATGACTATTTTGTATTATATTTCTGGTGTAAACACGTATAAATATAGTTATAATGCCGTATATTATGGTAATGGGCAGCCTAAGTGCACCGCATCTTTCCAAGGATGAAGGTGCAACAGTGTACGGTTTAAAAAGTGAGGAGAGAGCTACAATAGTGAGGGTAAACATTGTTAATATTGCGTTTATTTAACACAAATAACCATTCATGTAACATGAGTATTTCTGTATTATTTAAGTTAATTTAAATACGATTTTTGTATAAATCATACGTGTTCAAATTGAACATTGTGTCCAAAACCAATGTTAATGATTAAATTTCAATTCAATAAAAAATAAAGATGAAATTTTTCCTGGAACTTTGTCAAAATCCTCGAGATTTTCCATAATAGCACTAAAATTTAAATAATTGCGATACTTAATTAACAAGATCTCAGTTTCTCTCGATGTAACATATGGAAGAACTGTTTCTTATTAAATAATATGTAAGTTAATAAATGTGAACACGGTGTTAAATAAAAGGGTTTATTATTTTGGCAATGTTGTGGAAGGTTACTAAGTATCGTTATAATCAAATCAAATAACATCTTTTTTAATAATTTTCAGGAGTTAAACTCGTCCTTTGGAATGCCGGCAGCAACATCGTCAGATACAGAGCGAACAGTACGGGTCACCCAGAAAGGTGTAACCCTGATGGTAGTTAATCGGCTTCACGCACTTTTCGGCTATGACGTTGTGTCTCACGCAATGGCTATGACCAATGCAAACCGAGAGTTGATCTCTTTCACTATGTACAAGAAGTCGAGTGCGAGCGCTCATGGCCACGGCCACAGTCATGGCCACAGCCATAGCTCTTCACACAAAAGTCACTCACATAGTAGCGTGGTAACACTTTAATGTGAACAATAAACGGTTTTTGTAAATAGTATAAATAACCAATATTACTTTATACAGCAAATATTTCTTGTAGAAAAAAAAATATTTAAAAAGATTATCCATTTGTAGTTTTACGCTCTTAAACAGATAAAACCAACCTAAGCACATATGTAATATTACTTTTAATTTGTCAAAAATATTTAAAGCTGGTTTACAAGAAAGCGTGAGCGTCATCTGGTTCCAAGTTATAGTATATAACAAACCTTTTTAATAAAATACGTATACATTCACTGATTATTATAAATTGTGTTAGAGAGGTTTATCTGAGTGTTTAGCGGACTGACGATCAAAATTTTTAACCGTCCATTTTTATATATATGAAAGGAATTATTGATGACATTAAATAAAAAAATAAAGCTTTTTAGAAAGACCTGTAAATGTAACGAATTATTACATTACAAATCGTTAGTTAACAGAAAGACGATAAGAAAAACTAAAAGGGCTTTGTGAAAAATGAGTAGGATTTTAACTTAAGAAGGCATTAAATGAATTGGAGTTTGTGATTCATTAACATTCCAGTGAATTAAAAAAATACCTAAAACAATTTTATTAATCTTTATTCCAAAAGACATGTTTATTATAAACGACTTGTGAAATAAGAATAATAAATTGTATGTAAATGAATTCACAAAGAGTAAATTCTTGGAGGATACATTAAGTACTTCGGGGGATAATGATATGGACATTTCTAAATTATTTTTGTTTTTGTATTAAATAATATCGAAGCCATTTTTATTATTACAGGGTTTAAAAATAAAACTTTGGTAAAAAGGTTGTTTTTTTTTTATTAATATAAACTAATACAAATTAATTATCGTTTCTTATCAGTCTTAACATATTGCGTGTTATAAACTCTGTTGTTCGCCCTATATATAAAACTACTGTAAATAAAGACTAGATAAAACTAATAATATTCCTAAATCAAACTTTGTCGCTCCTAAAAAAAGCTTGGCTAACGCGTCATACAAATATACTTTATTTATATTACATTACTCCATCGAGTTATAGAAATTAATTATACTTGTTTGCACACATTGCATTTGTTCCGATTTGTATTTCAATATCAATTTTAACGCGTAACATATTGTATATAAAGCATAAATAAAAAGTTAAACCAAAATAATTTGACAAACCGTATATAGAATTAAATTACTTAAATATATTTTATTTGTCAATTGAAAATCCTGTTGTGGTTTTAATCTGTTAAAAAATATAAAACCTAGATTCTTTCACCTAATAATCATACTTGTGGAAATCATTTTAAAAATGCTATACAACGTAAAACATTAAACATCATAGTAATTGTTTCCTGATTTAACCATTCGAGTGCTAAGATAATAAATAATGCATATACGCTGAGGTAGACGTAACGTTAAACTTCAGGAATATCAAATTGGACATATTGCAAAGTTTATACAAAGACTTAAGTTAGGAGTAAATAGTTTTATATAAAAACGTTTTGCCGTAAAGATGCGAGGTACAAACCAATTTTGTATTCACTTCAAACTCTCCCGGGTAATCTTTTGCCTCTCTGAAGCTAATTTCTTTAAAGCTGCTGCATATTGTCTCTGGATTTCAATAAGTCGGCTATACTCGTTATGCAATCCAGTTTTCCGTTCCTTCTCCTGATTAAACTTTTCTTCTACTTTCTTAACAGTTTGATTAACCCAATCAACTATTGATTCAAACTGTGTCATGAACTCTTCTCTTTTTCTTGTTGATGACATGGCCCTACACAGAATATACATTATACATAGGCTCATAGGTGTACCTTATAAATTACATTACTTATTACTACACACTAATAAACTTACACTTCATAGTTGTCTAATATGGAATTAAGCAAACTCAATTCTTTTGATGTGTAAAGTTTTACCTCAATGAGAGTATTGTAAAATATAAAATACTTTTTAGTTTCCTTGTGTTTGGAAGCAACTGGAACAATGAATTGATTAAACATGTTTTAATTTGCATTTAATAATCACAACATTGTTGTACTTATGGTTAACACATGAGTTAAATAGATAAAGAAAATGTGTCCATGATGGCTCAGTTTATAGGGCGATCACAGGCACAGGTTCGATACTACAGTTTCCAGAGAAGAAAAACATGAAAAAACTGACATTTACCAAGAACAACAGCAACGGATGGCATGTGATATTCACCAACCAGTACTACCATTTTTATTAATAAAGGAAATTTTTTTTCTTAGTACTCTTCTATATAATGTTTTTTATTTTGTAAATTGAAGACTGAGATTTCCTATGATACATAAAGTTTAATTTTCACAATATAAAAAAGTTTTCAAAAATTATTATTCATTACTAGCAATAGTCTAATCCCCTCGACAGAGCATACATTCCAAAATGATTGTGCTTACTGTTGACATGCTGAGTCAGAATACTTTGGCTTTTACATGTAAACACCAAACCAAACTCCTGTAGCTCAGTATCTTACCTTGATTATAAAGTTCCACAAATCTTTTTTCATACTGCAACAATTCAGCTGTTCCAGGTATTTCATCAATAGCAACAGTATACCTTAAAATTTGCCTGTTTAACTTTCCAAGCTCCAGCCTTGTACTTGTAATAAATGATTTTAATTTAGCTTCCCTCTCTTGAAACTCTTTAAGTTCCACTGGAGTTATGGGTTGGTCTTCTATTTCTGTCTTTGGTTTTTTAGCATTTCTGTTGTTAACATTAAGGGTCAATTATTTTCTTTAACTGAAATTATATTTACATTAATGTATTCTTTATATAGTTTACCTTAACTCTGCAACTAATTTTTGGTGCTCCATTTCTCTATTTTGTATTATTTTTAACAATTCATCTTTTTCTTGGGCAAGGTCCTTTAATGACGCATAAAACTCTTTGATATTTTTGTCGCTAAAAAAGATTTTTTAGATAAAAAGAGAAGCTTGTAAGTAATAATAGATACAATCAGGAGTAAGAGGTTAGCGTGGTATGGGCATGTGACACAAAGGAAGAAAATTATATTATCAGACAAATTGTAACTGTAGATGTAGAGAGGAAAGAGAAAAATTGTGTGAAAGAGAACAAGCATATAAAATGAGTGGTATACAAGATAATAATCGATTGATAGTAAAAGGAGATGCATGTAGTACCAAGATAACTTTTAGTGGGAACATGGCAGGGCTATAATAATAAAACCTAATAAAAGCCTAATTAAACCTAATATTATCTGTTATTATCAGTACCTGTAATTATCGGATTTTAGTAACTTTTGTGTTATTTTTTTTAATTTAGCAATTGTTTCTGAATATTGCCTTTTGGCATTATCAATTCTTTGTTCATGTGTTTTCTTAACCGTTTCTATTTCTTTTTCCATTGTTTCTATTTTGTTAGTTAACCTAAAAATATCTTCAGAATATTTAACTTTTTCTCTATCCTCTAGTTCTTTCGGAATGTCTCCAGTGAGTTCGGACTGTAATACTACATAGTGTTTATTGCTGTCAACAGTCTCATTACCACTTTCTGGAATATTCTTCTTCCGGTCAGTCTGTAAATTTATTTTATTAGTTAATTAATATTTAAATAAACTAATACATATAAATTAACTCACTTTTACTAACCTCAATGGTAATCTCGGAGGGGTCTGCTAAAGTTTTTTCATATTCATACTGCAAACATACCACATAATTTTTGATTAATATTACTGCTTAGATTATATTTACATTCCCAGATAAATAGATAAAAAAATATTTTTGCAGTATTTATAATAAAGTTGTTATATCAAGCCCATGTGATCCAAAACCATCACAATTTATTGTACTTACTAAGAAATCAAGTTCCTCATCGTTTTCTGATCCAACTTCGTTATTTGTGACATGCATTAACATACGCTGATCATATTCAGAAAGAACAGCATTTACTTGTTCCAACTCATTAGCAGGAAAGCCACCTTTCCTCTTTCTAACTCTACAAGGTTTATACAAATTCTGAAAAATACCAAAAAAAAAATATATCAGAACATTTTAATAAGTAGTGCATACAGTTAATATCAATTGTATTAAGACAGGAATTTTTTAAAACCACAAAGTTAATGAAAATGGAGTGAATTTCTCTTTGCACTTGCAAAATTCTCTTTAAAATTTGATTGTCTGTATTTTAGTTTTTGATTTTCTGTAAAAAGTGGTCTACCTAAAACTAACTTAAATTAAGCAGTATATACAACTTAGCAATACTTTTCAACATTTTGTAAAAAAAATTACCTGTATTAAAGATAGATTTCTTAAAAGTTTCTCCTTCTGTATATAGTAACCCCTGTCAGATTCAAAAATGTGATCTTTGTCATATTGCATGACAGCAAACTTTCTTAATTCATCTTCTTTCACTACTCTGTATTCACTTGAATATTTGATGAGCCACTGGATGAGTGGATATATATTGATAAAATCTAATCCTTGTATCTGATGAGGCTCTATTATATATGGGCACTTTATAGTAGGCAAAACCTTAACAATTTTTTCAGTTAAAGCACTGAAAAAAAAATATTTATAAATATTTCATGACTAGCATAATATGCTCTATCTTTGCTTACATAGTTCTTGAGACACCTTAGAAAGTGTGGAATTACTTTTAAATTCTTAGAATAATGAAATAAGTACTATTACAATATGTAACCCTTAAAAAAATCCTATTAATATTTTGACTTCTTTTGTTAAATAAAAATTTTGATAAAAGAAAAAGTATTGTTAGATATATATGCAACAATTGCAATTTAAATGTTTATTTCATCATTCTATGTCAAAAATGTATATTTTCAACATCATTGTACATAAAATGTAAATGAACTTTAACTAAATAATATTTCTAAAGTAAGCAAAGTAGATACAACAAATCATGTCTTCATAACCCTAAACTGAAAAAATTAAATAAATATGCTCTTTGTAATATCCCATGTGGTAATGAGGTATAAAAAATATATTTATATATAAATTTTGATTGCTAATATTCAATACTGCCATAAACCAGGCCATTAATATTATTAATGTAACAGGGTCTTACTCTATCACAGAAGGAGATTTTATCAGATATCTTACATAAAAACAGAAATACTAGGTAATAAGGAGTATCTCATATAGTAACACTAATTGATCTTTTCAATACAGTTTATCATTTTTTTTTAATTTTAACAAAAAGATGCTGTTTCATATTTTAGAAATATTTTTTTAAGTACAATGTATTATTGTCATTATACATTGTATATTGTATATATTATAATGTTATCACCAAATTTCATAATTTTATTTAAATCTTACATTTTTTTCCCAATTGTTAGATTCTCTTCAAATAGAAGACTTATGTCTACATCTATATCACATAACTCAATACACCAAGAAAGACCACCAACAATTTTATCAAATGCAGAGAGACCCTGAAGCTGAGCGCGATAGTACCCAGCGGCGACCAGCGCGTCACATATTTCATGCCATTTTACTATTTGTTCGGCATCTTCACGAACCTCTACCTAAAATAATAAAGCGAATAAGAATCAACTTTTTTACATAAACGTACAGAATTTTTTAAGTATTTGAGCGTACCTTTTTTCCCTCTTGATCAACTCCACTGTAAATATCAATAAGAGGTTTACTTCGAGTGAAAATATTCTTCTGCTTAGTTGCCATTGTCTAAAACCGAATAGATATAAATCTTAGTACAAAACTGACTTTGATTTATTCTCGTTTTTCACAACGTTATGTACTTACGAAGAATTAAAACTTGTTTTCGTCTAAATGTCAAAAACATTTTGACGTTGACAGACATCTATGTCATAGTAAAAACACACTAGATTAAATAAATTAATAAATACGTTAGTAATATATGCATAACAAAAATTATTAATATTAACGGCTTCAAGAATCTAACGAAAATTAAGATTTTTCGTAACAGGATAAAAGAAAAGATTCAAATGAAATATGAATGTAATGTATAAAAATTATGATGTTAGTTAAGATAGAAACGCTAAGTTACTGTACCACCTATTACGAGATAACCGTGTAACTTTATAACAACATTTGCTTTACAAAAAGTACAAGTTAATAATGAACAGAATTTTTTTTTAATCTATTCGTAAAATCGAAACAAGACAAGTTATCCTAATTCATACGCAGTTTAGTAAAAACTTATAACAACTACCAACGTATTGCTCAGAGGCCCATACAAAGTGAAATAACGATTAGATGCCTTTAAGCGGTGGTAGTTTACCGGCTAATTAAGATGGATAACGAAATATTTCTGAAAAGGTTAATTGTCTTTCCCGGAACTTTCACTAGCAGCAATAATGCATACCTAATAACATAGTTCAAAAACATATCGGGTAGATTTCGCAATATTACCTAAAACCGTGAAATAAAAAAAAATATCAGATTATGCAACAAGTACTTCATTTAATAAAGGCAATTTACCGTGTCTTTAAAAATAAAATAAATTTTAACTGGGGTCTAGTGTTTTACTTCATTTAATATAGTGTTGCAACTGGAACTGACAAACCATAGAGTAGTTTTCCTAAGTGAAATTATTGACATCTTCATAAGGACGGATAGAAAAAAATATTTACTAGGAAAGGGATTGCTATATTTATACCCTTTTAAGTTTGAGCTTTTAATTATCTTTTTATTTAGTCATATATATAATATTCTTTGTATTCAATAATAATATTTAAAGATATAAATATTACTTCGCTATGAACCGGGTGTCAAGAGTTTTTTATTGTAAGTATTGTATTTGAGCCAAAACTTAAAATGATTACTTCCATGTTCCTTAGTGTAATATCTGTATTGATTTATTTATATTAATTGTCGCTAGAATACATCCAGTTTCATTGACATTTTTAATCACACATCGTGTAATTACTCTTTTTTCTTTTAGTACATACAAGTCATAACCAAATTTATATTTGGTGTAAATAAATACTATGAGCAGAACTGGTAGGGTATTATTGTAGTTAGCTTCAGGCCCTCAGCAAATTACAGAAAAACATAGTGTAATAAATATGAAGAAAAATTTATCTCTCATTGGTCTGTTTACAAAACTATCCATGGAACATGGAAGTAATAAAGAAATAATTTGATGTGAAGTGTCTACAATTGGAGCAATTAATTTCAGAGTTCATTGGAAATTATAAACTATTGCCAACTCTGATATGACATCATAAACTATGGATAATCAAACCAATATTGTTGAACTAATTTCATCATCATTGGATACTGGAAAGTATAAAGAAGCTTTGTATGTGGCTAATTCAAGTAATTTCGCAAAGAATTTTAAAAACTGTTTTTCTGAGTTAATACCAGTGCTAATAAGCAAGATACAAGATGACACTATTATTATAAAACCATCATTGTACGGTATTTGTGAGCAATTGTTAAACCTTGTAATAGAAAAAGCTGCACCTGAAGAGGCGCTATTGGAATTTATTGAACAAACAGAAATTGCCAAAAATGATGCCCAATTTAGTATTATATTAAACTCTTTGCAACAGCTTTTAAAGAAATTAACTAAAAAACGTGGGAGATCATTAGAATGGTGTCTTAACGCTATTACAACATATCTTGAAACAATTCCTATACCAGAGTATCAACTAGAGGATAAGGAGCGCTTGTTAATGGATTGTGACAGTAATATTCGAAGAATTTTGAGGGTTTACTCAACAATACCACCATTCTATAAGCCATTCATTGAAGAAATAAATAATGATGATGGTAATACAAGGACTAAACAAATCATCTGTGCTTTTCTTATCAGTCTTTTAGGCAAACCTATTATTTATATTGATTTAGATCCTGAAACAAGTTCTCTTAGTGAGGCACGCCAAGTATGTTCAACAATTATAGAAGATATTTGTACATTAGAAAAAAATGTACTTAAATTTTTAACATATGTTGAAGAACATAGTCAAGAAAAATCATCAAAGTACAAAGATTTGGAAGACAACTTGTCACCATATAATAAGAAAGATCATATTAACATGACATCACTTTCAGGATTGGTTTATGTTGTATTCTCTGGACATTTTAATATTATATATCATGCAATACCACAAGTTTATAACAATGAGTACATTGTTCATACTGGTCTTCTTACTGTAAATAATTTACTTTGTTACACAGAGTATGGACCTCAACACAAAGCTTTGATTTTATGTAAATCACTTTTGAATCGTTATCCTAATAATGTTTCCCATATTATATTATCTTTACCAGTGCATTTTAATTTGTTAAAAAATTTTATAAATATTGCTATTTTTTCAAACTATAATTTGATACGCAGAAGTTCAGTTAGTTTAATAAGCATTTACATAAATAAATTTGAATTCAAAGGGAGATGTCTGCTTATCAAATATATACTTGAAAATGCAAATCATTCAGGAATGATTGGCTATGGTATAACATTATATAAAAACTCGATTACTGAAGCCTTCAACAATACTGTATTAGATGATTGCTTCACTGGTGCACAGATTATGGCCATGATAAAAAAGATTTGCTTATTATCACATGGAGCAGAAACAGACTTGGTGGAATTAGCAGATCAAATTATCACAGCTTTAAACTTATTGAGATATCTTATTATAAGAGACAAATTGAATAAGACTGGTATTAGGGATCATTTTGAATACATTCAGCAAGAATATTTACAAGTTTTAAGGAGTGGTTTGAACTTGTCTAAGGCACACTATGAGGTAAAACTAAAAGATATTAAGGAGAATAAATCCAAGAGGCGGGATAAGATTGAGGTATCTATTAACATTGGTGGAAATGACTTCAATGACATACCTGCTGAAAACAAAGAGGAAATTATTAATTCTGCATTAAACGCTTTACATTTGATTGAGGGCCTTGTAGCTAGGTTATCAGAATGTATTAATGCTGCCGAAACTATTGTGAATAATTAGAAATAAATATTAGAAATAAAGTATTTTATTTATAAGCAAGCAATTTAAATCCCATTTATTTTTTGTTCTTTTGACAGCTTTGCGAAAAAACAGCAGAGCTTTGCTGCCTGTTTCATTTATTTCTCTAAATAATAGCCAAAACATTATAAGAAAATACTGCCAAAAAACTGAAATGCAAAAAGGCGAAGTAGTTGTTTCGAATATTTCATCTCATCAGGATGAACAACAATATGAACAAAATGTAAAAGACAATATATTAGCAAAAGCCTTAGAATTTGTTCCTAAGTTTGGCTGGTCCATAGAATCGCTGAGTCAAGGGGCAGAAGCTGCTGGCTATCCAGGAATTGCACATGGTTTGTTTCCAAATGGTAGTGGAGAACTTATCCATTATTTCAATGTTAAATGTAATGAACAGTTAGTAGAAGAAATGAAATGTGTAAGTGTATTTTTACTACAAATATTTCAATTATTTTTATTTTTATTTTAATTACCGTTTTCTTTGTTTAGTGGTCAAAAGAAGATTTAAAGGAATCAAAGGTACCACTGCAACACATTGAAAATGCTATTATGACAAGATTATTGATGATACAGCCTTATAAGTAAGTCAAATGAATTCTTAATGTTACTTTCTGTTACAGTATAAAGCAAGTCTATTCATCTTCTTCAGTTTTATATATTTTGATAAGAAATTTAGGAAGTTATTCTTTTTTACTAAGGGTTGTGTTAATCCCTAAGTCAACATTCTAAATTATTTTATATAGAAGCATATTTTTAAAAAACTAAACTAATAATATCCAATGTTCGATTTCCATGAGTGCATTTTTCAGGAGCACGTGGCCCAAGGCGATGGCAATACAAACTCTTCCCAATAATGTTCCAAATTGTTTAGCAACATTATTGTCATTAGTGGACGATATTTGCTTTTACTCTGGTGATAGAAGTGTTGACGTAAGTTTGTTTTTTAATAGGTAATACCGTTCTTTTAAATCACCATCTTTACAAACAAATATATTGCAAATGTTAAGTAAATAAATCATTTTTAGTTTAATTGGTACATTCGTCGAGTGGGTCTTGCGGGTATATATAAAGCATCAGAATTGTTCTACCTAACAGACAATAGTCAAGATTCCACTGGTACAAGAAATTTTGTAAATTCAAGAATTAGAGATGCGGAGTTAATTCAGACCGCACTGAATATGAACCCTGTTTCTGTAGCTCCACAAACACTGACAGCTGCATTTGTAACGGTAAATTTAATTTGTTTTCTATAAAACTATCTTAATTAATTGTACTAATTCAGTTGTTGCCTGCCGCATTGCGCAGATACTCGATTAATTGAAACAGCTCACTTAGTGTTCCCACTTCAAGTACTTGGGGCCTTCACTTAGAATGAGAGTTATGTCCTTAATCCACCAAGCTGACCAAGTGCAGGATGGCAGATAATGCCAGTAATATTTAATTTCTTTAATAACACATAAATTAGAAAAGCTATCGGTGCACGCCAGGGCCTCCGAATCGGAGGCTGAGGTCGTCCCTAACCACTCGGCTATCACGGCTTATCCTTGTTTGATCTTGTTAAAAAATCAATATTGAAAAAAGGAATAATTATCTTGAGATATCCCAAATAGATTTTACAATCTACAATGCTCTCAGATTGGTAATTAAGTTATTAATTTGGTGCTTCTATAATAAATAGTAAACACATTTTCAGGCGAAGAATATGCTGGGATTAAACACGCTCAAATAAATGGGTGTCAATTGGTACATGCAGTATTCATTATAAAGTAAAAGAGATTTATGTTAAAATTGTTACAATTATGTAATTTCATTAACATATTTGATTACAAACGATAACATACACATCACAGTAATAGTTAATACAATTTTTATTAAAATATTTATAATTTTTCTTGGAAGATGTATAAACATTTCAAATATAGGTACATTATTTAATTGGTAAACAGACTGGATATTAAAAGCCATTAAAATTTGAAAGGCACCCTTAGTTTCATTGGTTATGATGGAAGTATATAGTCACTACCCAATGATACATAAGAAATAAGATTTGTTGGTAATGGTAACATCTGCCATGTATTGGTTGTAACTGTTTGTCGTATCACAAATCTACAAATCATTTGTAAAGAGTCCAATCTTGCAAATCTGAAAAACAAAGAGCGTAAGTCACTATAGTGAATATACATGATGCATACCTACCTTGAAGAATGGTACCATTAGCATAATGTTGATGTAAACAAGGCAGTTTAGGAATATTGGAGTTTTTATGTGGCATCAATATATGTCATGATGACACACCTCACATGCTTGAGAATGTTTGTTGTTGATACTTATTTCTTTATTCATTAAAATTATTCTTACTGTATTAAACATTTTTTACTTATTTATTAAATTAAATAAAATTCTTATTAGGCAACATTATTATGATACTTTAAACTATGTATTTCTACAAATATTAAATTATAAAGATGCAAAATTATTTCAATACAGCCTCTTTTAAAAAATTACGTAGCATATTTGCACATTACTGTTTTATAGCAGTAGAAGACATTTAAAAAATCAAAAAAATAATAGCTGCATTTCTGGCTTCTTTATTGGGTTCATAGAATATGACACTAGAGAAATATATTGAGTATTTCAAAAACTTAGAATATGAATGATTCTACACTCAAAGTTCGACATAACTATATTTAACTAAATTAATCTGCAACTGTTAATTATAGGATTCAGTAATAAATATGTTACCTGTTTAAGGGTCTTGCTAACTTAACAGGCATTTCAAACAAATTTGACTTCACATCTACAGTTGCACAGTGTTCTGATATTCTATTCGCTGGCACAAATGTTTCATTGTTTAATGAGAAAAGTCCATTGGCATGCCGCAACCGAGCATGAAGAGTTCTACCAACACAACGAAAGGACACGCATAGTATATGTCTTGAATCATATGAATCTCGAACAAGAAAAACATTGTCATGTTGACCAGCTAAAAGTTCTTCGGCTTCACTCGCTGTTATACCTCCCCAATACCATCCATGTCTACAAAAGAAGCATACATCTTGAACAAATTAACTAATACAATAAATTCTATTTTACTTTTATTATATATATAAAAGAAGGCTGACTTTAAGCAAAGATATGACTTAATATGTCTTAACATTTAGGGCAATTGAAAATATTTTTCTTAATGCAATGTGTATTTTGTAATGTTATCCAGATAAACATATTTTCTTCAAAGTTTTTAACTAACTAATCATTTTCAAAAGAAAGTACATACTTTGATAACTGACAATATATAGCGCATGTTTCAACAGAAGCATGTTGATGATGACCTCGGAGAACTGAGTGACCTTCTGAATGTTGACATTTTAATGTAAGTTTATCAGGAATTATATCTTTTTTAAAATCATAGTTAGCACTAGGTACTAGTCTCTTTTCTGATGTACATGGTTCTGTAGTTTTGTTTGTACTGCAAATATATTCACCACCATTGTTTTTATTACTAAAATATCTCTGTAATGACCGGACACTACCATTTAAAAAAAACTTGTTTTTCCAAAATTTTACGAGTTTACTTGTATTTACAGCAGTTTTACGATCCGGTAAAATAACACAATTCACTATATCTGTGTTAGAGAAATCTCTTTTACTATCTATACTTCTTTGCAAATGTTTACATTCAAATGGTTTTAACCATTTTCGAAGACAACCAGAAGCTAGCCATTTTCGGCGATTGCAATATGAACAACGTTCATAATTTTTATTCATCTTCGACAAAACATAAAAAGGGAGATTATCATAACAATTATTTTGCGAAGTATTTTTAGTCAATCAGAACATGTACATAGACTACGCTTTCTAATTATGTCAAAATTAATTTGTTTAGATGCTATGGATTCGAGCCCTTTATCCGTAAATTAAAATAACAAATGTTGCAAAAATGTGAGAGAGCTTAACAAGTGGTTTGATTTTGATAACATATAAATGAGAACAAAAGTAAGTTAAAAGTTGGGGTTTGATAAGTTATAACATTATTCTACACATCTGGTTATGGACAAAATGTTAAACAAAAAAGTAGATATTACAAAAGATTTCGGTAAAGTCGAGTTACGGTTAGGAGAGTCTAACCTGTATGTAAAACGATAAGAAAATTAATCTAATAATGTATCGGCGTGAAAATAACATACCTAAATGTCTAAACACAAAAATAATGGGAAATTATTAATAAATTTTTAAAGTTAAATTATAATAGTATTTTCTTTGAAATGGTTCAAGATAAGATCCTAAAAAATCTTCTTAACAGATTCTATGTACGTTTTGTAAAAAATAATTTTAAATACATTTTGTTAAAAAACAAAGTAATCTATGTTGTAGTTGCATGAACATATGAGATTTTAAGATTATTTCGTGTTTTCTTAAGAACTAGAATCCATTGCAATTATCAATAAAATTAAAAATAACAATAATCTATTACACTTTTTATCTGTTCTAGTGTAATTTATGAGATTGTCTCTGTACAGTAAATGGTGCTGTGTGTCTATGTTATTGTGAATTTTAGTCAATAATATCATTATTTAATTTGTTGTTCGTGTATAGCAATAGTGACTTCCAATTTGTTATAAATATGTAAGTAATGGTCGTTTAAACCATTAGTTAATAATAGAGAAAAACATGGGTGCCGTTTTTGTTAATACTACTTAAATAAATTACATAGAAGTTATGACACTAAAGAAAATATTAAAAATGTCAACAAAATCACATATTACTACTGAGTTGAGCGGTAAGAAATATGAGAGTTAAATTTTGTTTTAATTTTTTGAGTTTTCTCAGGTCTGTATATTTTTCTTTTAATTTATTTCTTGCAGACAGCATTAGCAACATTTTGGGGAAAAATGTAAAAATACTATATAAATCATTAATTCGCATGGAATCAAGGGGTGACAAAGTTGACAATAGGGTTCTAGTAAGTATTCTGGTATTTTTCTTATTCGTTCAAATGTATATTTTATTAAAAAAAATAGAAATAATAACTTGCAGAGGTAAATAAATCCTTTTTAATTAACAGCATATTAGTGGAAACATGCTTAAGAGTTTTTGCTATATGTATATAGCTTCTATAGCAATACTTTGCATTCCAGCATTTATCTATTAATGAAAATAAAATAGTGCTTTTCTGCGAATTAATTCTAATTAGATTTTTCTTAGTACTAAAATCTTGGCACCTAATTTCAAATTTCTGGACTTCACTATGAGTCACTTATGGTGTGTCCCATAATTTGTAGAATGCCATTAAACTATAAGTTTGTCACGGTAGTAGAAATACCTAGACAAAAACTTTTAAAATGTCTATACTTGGTAGCAGAATATTTTACAGTTAAGATTATGGTTTAATTCAATAAGTTTGGCATCATAATAAATAATCAAAAGATGTCCTTTTTTACTTATCATAATTAATATTTAATTTATTTATTAATATTTAATCCAGTTTTCTCTACTTTTTGGGTTTAATTGAAGTCATAAATTTTGTGTATGATATATATAGTTTTGTATACAATTGATTTTCAGGTTGTGACTGCATTTAGGATTTTTATAACAACTACAAAAGTTCCCACACGGGTAAATATATTTCTAAAAATGTAACTATAAAGCAATATTAAATATTTATACAATAAACTAAAAATAAAAACGGAGCAAACCAGCAATTTTTGTATATCTTGATATGAAATAATACATGCCAGTTGATTTATCATAAACTAATTTTAATAATATTTGAAAAACTTTAATTTTACATATAAGAATCAAAAGAAACCTATCTCATAGTTGATCTAAAGATATTGCATATATTCTTTGTAATTTTTTTTCCCAGTTTTCTATTATTATAATTTTATTCTATAATTATTAAACACCCAAAACATTTAAATGTATTAACTTCATTAATGTTCATAAGGTTGACAATGGATTTCATTTGATGGAGATTGAAGCATTAGAGAGCAAAAAGGCCAATCATCTATCAATTACTCTAATACATGAACATAAACCAGTCTCCATTCTCATTGGTAAGTCAATTTTAATCAATTATCTACTAGGATCTCTATTAATAGTGGCAATGACACATAAATATCAAGTAGATTATAATAGTTAATATCAATATGTGGGCTTATGTATATGGTAAACTTTTTCTTAAAAATTAGTTTTATGCAGTAATGGAATTTTTGTGTGATAAAAAAGTTATGTCTTTTATTGCATCACTCCAACTTGTAATCGAATTCAAAGTTTACTTGAAGATTCATAAGTTCTGTTAGCATGTTAATATCTGTTAGATAGAATTAATTATACTTCCATGTCACATTTTCCTAAACTCTCTGTTAGCTTGTACAAAAAAATTATATACTTTGCAATAATAATTACCCCACATCTGTGGGGTACAGTATAGTGAAGATGGTATTATAACAGTTTTTTTATGGCTTTGTGTGCATATTAGTAAACATAATTTTTAAAATTTTTTTACTGACGTTTGTAAAGTATATAAATAAATATAAATTCTGTGTTTAGTGTTCTACTACAGCATTTCACAGTTAAAGTGTAGGCTGTTTGTTACATTTATTTATATCATTGCTGTGGAAAGCATATAAATTAACGAATTCTTTCTTGTTATAATATTTTTGTCAGTACTTTTATATAGTTATAAATCTCTAATTACACATGTACAAGTCATAAATCTACTACGGCATTTACTCGAACTGTATAAAAATGTTTGTATGGCTACTTATGTATCATAAAAATTGTTTTAACTCTCCTTTTATTTTTGATGTATTCTTTGATTCCATAGAAAAAATATTGAACTTTATTTTATTATGATCACAATATCATGTGTTGTATATCTGACAATAGGTAATTATCTAAATTTGTTCTAGGTGAAGAGGGATCATCAGACGGTGTTATAAATGCGATACACGCATTAGCTGCGGCTTTTGATGATCTGTTTCCTAATGTGGCAATGGAGGACATTATATCCAAGGTCCGTATATTTATAATGTTGTTCACTCGTTGCTTTATTTCTATTTCTGGAATTAATTTAAGCCAATTTAACCGGCAGCAGAGTTGTTACTTTCATTTGCTCAATTAGTTCAGTTACCTGATTAGTCACCGTGGTATATATGTATCACTTAAAAAGTACTTTTTATTTTACTCTCGGTTTGTTATTAGTAATATTTGGATAATGATTAATTATAAAATGTGTATTTTTTTAACATTCAATGAGTAGAATTAGAAAACATTTTCTTTTCGGTAACAAATGTTATGTAATAGTATTACACAAAGAATGATGGGATATTTTTTTTCGTTTCCTAACAAAATGAAAACTTTAATATATATATATATTA
>DWHU01000373.1:0-20199 GCA_018247975.1 Parides photinus | reverse complement strand
GATTTTATAGGCGAGATGCTTGTGTGCGTATATGGTGTCACCGGTCCATCTGTACCGTGAAGTGTGCTAAATTTTTATGAAGAAAAAAGTAAAAAAGTGGGAACTGTTTAATATTAATAGAATTTAACTAATGATAGGATGCCTATTTATGTTCTAAAATTTAAGAGAGCGCTTGGCCACGATCCCACCTGATGGTAAGTGGTGATGTAGCCTTTTGTGTTAAAGCGCACTAGTCTACAAAAAGCCTATTCACTCTACTCTTGAAAATGTCCACGTCATAACTGGACGGGAACACTGATTATTTTCCCACCATCGAAAAGTTACTAATGCAAACACTTTAATATGTCTTAAATAAAATAAAAGTTTTTCATAAATTTATATGCGATGTGTGATGCCAATTGCAGCTACTAGACTAAATGTTAAAAGGAATTCTGTCTATAGAAATTGTTATCCGATATAACTTTCGTGTTTCAATTTAAGAATATTGAAAAGTATAACTTTGTATAACAAGATGGAAAACGGAAATACGATTTTCGAATAAACGTTTCCAATAAATAGAAAGTTTTGAAAATCAGAACGTAAAGAAAATGATACGAAACTCTTACTAAGGCCGAAACTGCTTAAGAACTTAAATTGCGATTTCTTGCTTTTGTAGAGTTTTAATAAACGAAAAATAATATGTAGGTCTCATGAAGGAATTAATATAAAAATGGACAATAATTACATTTATACCGGGGATTTTGTTAAGTATAACGTTTGAAGAAATAATAAGTTAAAAATGTTGATTGGATGTTTTCCTTGTCGTGACATTGATGTATATGAATAAGTTTTTGTATAATTTATATCTAGACTATACTATTGCAAATTTATTAATCGCTTAAATTCTATTAATCATCTGATTAAACGTGTACTACAGAAAAATACCTAAAATATTTACTGATGGCAAATATTTACTGATTAGACCAACATTATGCCAATATCCGTTTTACATACGACTCCTGTCGTGAGAAGGGTACGAGGAATAGGAACATTAAGTGGGCTGCTTATTAATATTATTTATTAATACATTCTATGCTCTTCGTACATACTTTCCAATTTTAAGCCAAGTAGAGTTTTCCTAATAAACGTATCTTTAGCGGTTCAACAATTAAATAAAGTAAGAAAAAGACTCGTAATTTAATAAAACAAAATGTGTAATAAGTACAACGTAAAAATCGCAACATTTGTTGTAAATTCTGTAATATTATTTAACAAACAATATAAATCTTCTAAATGAAATTGTGAAGTAAGTTTTAATGAAAAAATCTGTACGAAAAGCTTTTGATATCGAAATAAACTTTTGTACTAATTTTGCTACGGCGAACTGTTGGAAATCAAAAGCAATGAATATTTATTGAGTCGGAACTGAGTGAAGCGTGTTCCATTCCAAAGCCAATAAAAACCTTTACAAAGTCAGTATTTCATAATAAATTCAATACTTTAAATAAATTGTCATAAAATTTCAATTTGAAATCATTCACTCTCGTACTTCATTAGTATTGCTTGTTAATTACCATATGTAATCATAAAGCTTATCGGGACCCCGAATAAACCCTACCACGAACTTCGTTAAAGTAAGACTTGTTCTCTCCTCAAACTCTACCAGTACAGTTGATGGTAGAGTTTTACGTACCCTTCTAACTACTTCATATTGTGTAATCTGACGCCGTTATTACATTACTTGTTTCCGGCTACAAATATATGTAGAATATTTTGAGCTAACACGATTTACAACCGTGGTCTCGTTATTAAGCAAAATCGCGTAAAAATATATTTTTTTGTGACTCTTGACATATAAATGATAACTTCAATTTCATGAGAATGTTTTTCGGTCTACTGCTGTTTAACGTTCGTAACATTTATTTTCAAACATTGCCTGAAGATAAAGTAAAGGCAAGGAACGAAAATAAAGTATTATAGTAAACCCACTTTTTAAAACACTTTTTATAATTTAAATTCCACCATCTTGCTTCTGGCCATTTCCCAATTTATTTGTAGTTTGGGGAGGCCTATGTTCAGCAGTGGACGTTTCCAGGCTGATGATGATGCTTTTCTAGTAGCTTTGTGCCAGTACTTTGCAATTGACGTTACGGTTTAATTTTTTTTTATCATCATCGTCATCATCTGTAATAGATTAGTTTTGATCATCATCGATTAATTGACCTTTATAATTTTAACTTTAACTAACATTTAATTCAATGTTTTTCGCAAACAAATAAATATGTATTTAAGTATAATTACGTAAGGTTTATAGTTAAACGAGACAGTGGACAACAAACGCAGGAAACAGTAGCCATTGTTAAACTTCATAAATAGACATGTTATCTAATACATGACAACACAAAGGTTAAGTTTTTATCATTGGTTGCCAGTTTCGTTGCTTTGAGAACACTCGAGGAGTTACTTAACAAAGAGAATATGGTCATTAATAACAATTAAATTTTATAACCAAGTCTAAAATTGTGAGATTGTTAGTAAGAAAAATAATTTCAAATGATTTTTAACCATGAAATTAGCAGGAAAAACTAACCTTTTCTAATAATCATCAATTATTTAAGTCGCGGGTTCGAACCTGGCACGCACCGATGATTTTTTCTTAGTTATGTGAGTTTTAAGAAATTAAATACCACTGGCTTCATCTGCAAACCCGCGCTTGGCATGTTGGATTAAGGTCACAACTCTCTCGTAATAAGAGAAGGCCTCAAGTCTTTGGGGGATGAAGCTGCTCGCGCCCGTAGGAAATACTTGAAACATGACACCCTACACAGTTCCCTGGGTAGTGCCAAACGAGCAGCAAGCTCCGGTGGTAGGCTTCGGCCCCTGGCTCCCGGTACCACCCATCAGTAAAGCCATGCCGCCAAATGACATTGTCGTGTTTTGGCATGATGCTCGATGAAGCCACACTTCTGGGCTAGTGCGCTTTACCATCAAAGAATACATCGCCGCTTACCATCAGGTGGGATAGAAGTCAAGCGCTAGTCTATTTTTTTTTACAACCCCCGACATGTTCCCACTGTTGGGACTCGGGGCCTTCTCTCCTAATGGAGAGATTTTTTGGCCATAATCCACCACGCTGGCCAAGTGCGGGTTGGCGGATAAAGCCAGTGATATTTAATTTCTTAAAGCGCACATTACTCCGTAAAATCATCGGTGCGCGCCGGATTCGATCCCGCGACCTCCGAATCGGAGGCCAGGGTCCCAAACCACTCGGGTATCACGGCTTAACGCTAGTCTATATCAAATAAAAAAGGCCCTGCAGTTAACTTTTAGTGGGCTGTTTATAAATTATAAATAATAATAAATAAGTATATTTGGACAATTTACACAAAACTGACTAGTCCCAAAGTAAGCAGAGTATAATAAAAATAAACTACTTAAAACTTTTTTTGTGAATATGCACATACATATGATACATAGATAACACCCAGACTATGAACAAATGTTGTACGTGGCGCGGATCGAACCCACGACCTCTTACTCAGTACGCAGGTAGACTAATAACTGAGCTAATTGGCCTTTAATATACCTAAGTATTTATTACAATGAAAGAACGTATTGCAAGGCGATAAACTTTATTAAATAAGCAACATGTCAACAACTTCATTCTTATAAATACGTGGAAAGTATCAGTTTACTACATTTATACAACCACTGTTGTTCTTAAACCAAGTATATAATCACAAGCACGATCACAGTCAGAGTGACAAACATTCCTCCGAACAATACGTATTTATCTTGGGCGACTCGCCTCTCTATCAGGGATATCGTAGCATTCGACAGGCCCAGAGTGTTTGCCAAATCTATTAATCTTCTGTGAGCGCCTTTCAATGTGTCTCTATTATACCTTAAGGTGTGTAAAATATTGGAACCTGAAAAAAACAATCATAAAAATAATAATAAATAGCTAAAATATTACAATAAATTCAAATATCAAGTGAATAAAGAAATATTCAATTTAAGCAATGATTTTTTTATAAACTGAATTGAAAGTAAATCAGAATATAAAGCTTGTGTTTTCAATTGAATAATTTCAGTCTACTATCAATATTTCAAAACAGTTTTACACTGTTTACAAATGAATACACATATGAAATACGAATAATTGTTTCAGAGGTATTAATTAAATTAACTGCTACTAAGTAAACAAAAATAAAAGAACTGAACAGTGCGCTCCATACATCAGATTTAGTTTAATGCTATGCAATCTTCCTTTATATTCAAAAAATTATTTAATTACTCATACAAAAATATTACAACTCAACAAACGACTAATCGAAAAAACATATTTACGACATTCGTGATCCAGTCCTCGTTCAGAACTGGTGTTAAGAGAACATCGGTGTGTGTTAATCGAAACCAGTTTGTGTCAAGATTGTTAAATAACAATTTTTTATAATACATCTGTTGTCGATACATCGTTCAATTACATGACTGTTTGCTACATAATTGAATGAAAATTGTGAAAAAAAAAAATAATCGTCATCGGTATAAGTGGAGGAGCGGGAAAATTTTGCGTGACAGTTTAATTTCCGTGTTACAGACGAATAAAAATCGAATGTATTGAAATTCTGTTAAGATTTAACTCACGAACTGTAAGGGAGGAACAAAGGCGCAGACATGTGGTGAGTATTATTATATTTATTCTATAGTAACTGTTACACCTTCAACACTTAACTGATGGAAGATTCATAAAAGTTTGTGCACGTTGATAGATAATATTTAATAACAATTAAAAATTTATATGTAATTATAATCAAAACTTGTTAGAGGCAACTTGATTAGATGACGCACCGCAACTAGGTAGACTAAACATTAGTGTATCCGCGAGTATAATAAACAGGTTGCCTTCTGACCTCCGATTGCCGTCTCTTTCTTAACATATCTAGAATATACACATTAACAAATCTAAAAATTACAATTATTTTTATTGCTATTGAAAGCCGTTTTACTAATAATTATGAATTTTATTAATACAACTGTTTTAAATCATCGCATTCAATAATATAAAAAATACTATCTTTATTTTTAATAATATATGAACTGACGGAAGGAGTGTCGAGGGTGATACCACCGCAGCTCCAACAAACGAACCGTAGTATGCAAACGTTACTGTCCGGTTTGAAGGGCGTTGTAGCCAATGAAATTTGCGGGGTAACGAGACCTAACATCTGAAGGCGAAGAGTACTATTTATTGCTGTGTATACCACCCTAACCCTAACTAGTGGGATATTGTTATGGGCAGGCCTATCACTTAACATCAGGTGAACGTCCTGTCTCATCGCTTCGTAAAATGGAAAATAATGTAGTCTACAAAACGAAGACATCAATAGTTTCAGATCTTCATTACCTCCGGGTAAGGAACCTAACATTAACACATAGAGAAAAGTCATGTTTACAAAATTGTTTGCAAACATTTTTTCAGACCATTATAAATGAAAAATATTAAACAACACCCGAAACTTTAAAGCAATTTGAAGACAAACAGTACCATTTTTATACCTAATTGTCTTTAATATGATGAATGAAACAATTTAGATTATTTTTCCTTTATGTTTATGTGAACTTTAGTTATTATTCATGAACAAAATCTCAAAGGAAAATGTCAATAACAGAAAAATACTAACTTCAACTTTAAAAGTAACTTTTAACTATCAAATTTATTTCTTATCTGACAGATGATCTGATTTACTACTAATTACTTGTCACCTTATATAGCACCATATAAGCCTAAAACAGGAACATAATACCTGCATCTCTGCAGTATGATGGTAGAAACCGGGGTTACGGTGGTACCTACACATTCTGTCTCTATCAACCCGAATCTACCATAGTATACATATGAACTTTCCCTACACCAACAGGTTTACTAGCTATAGAGTTCTTTTCTGAACTGAAAATCAAATAATATTTTTATATTACTATATTACTCTTTGGCACCAGAAAACTAGAGAAAATAGGAAGAGGTAATTCCGACCCAGATGATATATGTAAACACTATAATAGAATGACATGATAACAATGTTTGCAATTGTAAAACAAATTATAAATAGATTGTAACAAATCAAAAATAAATAAATATTTTAAATATTTGGCATGTTTTTCCATTTAGTGTCAAATAGAAAGTCATAAAAGTGATGCATTTACGAAGTAGTTAGTAATTAAGCTTAAAATTGATTTCTTGTTCTATATACATATATACAAATCCACAACAATAAAGAGGATTTGTTAAAGTATTGATAATATGGACATGGTTTAAGTTAGTTTTTTTAGGATATGTTATGTAAAATGTATACAGAATCATAAATCAACATTCAACTTAATTTTTTTCTAACAAAAAATTAAACTCAAATGTTAGTATTACCTTCAAGAATTTTACATAAAATTTGCATTGACTTTGGAAAATAAAATAAGTGAATTAACTGATAAAATTTGTGATTTAGTATTACATACTTTCAAATATTTTAAATTTCTAAGTTATAAGTCATTTTAATGCTTTTAATTACCAAACATCTAACACACTGAACTTTCAATTGAACTGATAAACATTTTTTGTATGTAGATCCAAAGTTTACAATGGTATCTCCAAACTTGTACAACTTCATTGTCTCCTCTACATCCTTCTATAATATTTCCTGTTAATTATCTACTTAAACATTAAAATATATTGAAGGGTACATAAAATTTCACCTTTATATTAATTAACATTATAAGATTTGTTATATTACAATAACAGAAGCCTTTCCTAGAAACCATGCATTTATAATATATTGCAAATATTAACAAACCTGTATGAAGCATTTCATCAACATTCCTGTGTGAACTTTGTAGTGATACTTGTTCTTGCGCCAAGAAGTCTACATTAATAGCTGTGTGGTCATTACCAAATCGTCTGCTCAAAAGTTGCTCTCTTTCAGCTAGTTCTTGTTCTCTCCTGCACCTCTTATTTTGAGCATTAATAAGTGATGCCTGTTAAATATAATAAATTATATGTCACTATCAGATTTCACTATATTGTGGTCCACTGCTGAACATAATTCTATTCAATGCAATATGAACTCTTTGATACCATTTAGATTAACAATAACCTGCAATCTACAATATGTTATAATACACTTTGCTTGTGAATATGTCATCAAGAAAACATTAAAATTAAGAAGTTATTTTTTTGTCATAGCTTGTAACTGAATAGTAATTAGTGGATAAAATGTGCAATCAGTAAGCATTTTGCAACATATTACCTGTATATGCTTATTGTCATATTTCAGTTGATTAACCCTCATTTTTGCAGTAGGCCGTTGATTGATAGGAGTCTTGAAGACCAATACATCCAACTTTTCACAATTTCTGTAAATAAGTTATTTAAGACAACAGGTCATAACACAAATTTTTCTTGCAGATATGTTAAGTACTACAGGAATTTAAATACTTACGCATTAACAGCATTAATTTTTGATTGTATTTCATTTTCAATATATAACTCTGTAGGATCTCTCTCTAACTTATGAAATAAGTCAGTAGCTTCTTGAATTAATTGAGTTGTTTGGTGATAAAGATGTTCCATGTTTTTACCGCCACGAATAATACATTATGAAATAACGTCACCAATAAAGCTATCACTATTTTTAGATAAATGTATTTAATTTATAACATCAAAAATTGTTAAAATTTTATACATTAATAAATTTGTTATTACAATACTCTACTCATTTTGTCAGAAGCTGTCACGTTGACGTTGCCGCTTTTCATAATTTCGTTTAACGTGGCACCACATCATTAAAGATCTTTAATGTTATAGCAAATTGCATTTACATTTCGTTTAATATTTAAAATTATAACATTTTATATACCAATAATATTTGTTAAATTTTATCTATTTTAAATGTAAATATTTTTTTTTCAATACCAGATTTCAATACTAATTATATATTTATTTACAAATGTAAGGTTATGGTTATTATTTAAGTAATTTTATAGTAATTTCATGTAATACAATTTAATTTAATTTTCACTTCATTATCTAAATTGGTGATAGTAATTTTTGTCTGCCAATCATTATTTATCTGTGTCATTATTTCTTAGTAAAAAAGGGCTAAATTATTGTTGATTGAGTCATTTTAAAAGTCAATCTACAACGTTGATTAAACATATTTATTTAAATGTACATTTTGTCATAAGAAATTATATAGTGACGCTATGGGTGACGCTTGCCAAGCCTGCCTTACAAGAATTCCTCATGCAACGCTCATCGCTACAATTATGTGCTGCCTGGGCGTGGGAGTGTTTTGTGGAACCATGTACCGTGGTTCCACTCTTTCCATACTAATGTTCGAAAAAATCTTCCACTTTCGTCTTATTTGGTTTGAAGCGTTGCAAATGATTTTTATTGTCGGTAGTGCCTGTATGGCAGCACTTGGATTTATGCTTTTGTGCTTAGGATGTTTGACTACTGGTGCGACAAGACAAAAGGTATACAGAGCTTGGAGAGCTCGAGTTGGTGGAAGAATATCCTGTGCAATCTTTATGATTATTACATATATTCTTACTTTTGTATGGATTGTTCTACTTGGATTCCTTGTTATTACTACATTTTTATTTACCATATTTTGGAAATTATGTTCCAAGCCTAAAAACACTGACCTTTCAACTTGTATTGATTTTACACAATTTGATTTTATGTTTCCGTCTAGTGTTAAACAAGAAGACATGAGAATCTGTGAAGCCCATAAAATTAAATGGTTTTGTAAAGATTATGTTGAGAAAGCAGAATTTATGTTCATTCTTGCTATGGTTTCATGTATTCTTGTTATTTTGAGTTTAGTACATTATCTTATGTGCTTATCTGCAAATTATGCACATATAAGAGACCATGAGAAATTTCAGGAACTGCAAGAACTTCAATATCTTACAAACCCTGATTTACATGCCTCTAAAGACCGTTTCTAGTATATGGCCCGTGCGCCATTGTTGCGCTCCCTTGAAGCTTCCACTAAAATGTGACAGTTTAATTAACTGTATTGAATTAGGCAGTTTTTGTGTTCACTAACAACAAGTATCAGAAGACTGAATCAGTGGATAATTTACTGTAATTGACAAGTGAACACCATTTTTTACATATCTGAATTTTATGATAATTTGTTATGTTAGTTTTCTACATGTAGCTATTACATCTTTTATAAACCTTTTAACATTCCATTTAATTAGATAGTAAGTAAAAATTAGTGTTAATTAACTTTTGATATATTTTTATTTATATGTTTATGTATAGCAAGATGTTATGTCTACATAATTGTGTATTTTTTTTTTGTTTTTGTAATCCTACTTTTACAAAACATTGAACAAAGCTAAATTGTTTAGTAATTCATATTTTTTAATAAAGTAAAAAATATTTATGCACATAGTGTATGCAAAAAAATTATTTGTAATGTTTTGGGCTGTCTCCGTAAATATATTAGATAATTAACTTTAAACCCTTATTATAAAAAATATTCTTTGATACCTGTAATGTTACATAGATGTAGTAATTAACTTTAAGTGATAAATGTTTATTCAAATTTAAGTACAATGATTGTAGTGTAAGATTCATTTTAGTCTTTAAGATTTATCAATGACTTATTTATCAGTCTCAACTTTCTTACTAGTTCTTTGTAAGTCTAGGGCATATAGCATTGAACATAGATTATTATATATAGTTCATTAAACAGTTGTGCTATTATTATCGTAATTTGATACAGCTACTTTTTGCACAATTTTTGATAGAATTTAAATTAGACTTGATAAACTTTTTTAATAGGTGTAAGGTCAATTAACTCCCATCGGAGTTAAAAACATTTTCAATATTTAATAGCAGATACTAGAGACAATGATTTTAAAACATGTTTATGTACATAACAAGGACAATAAAATCAAATGTTAAAATTTGTGTGCTGCTACTGTTACCAAAAAAAAAAAAAAACTATCAGTAAATTCACAACTGAACTTGAATAATAACATGTTTAACTTTCTGAACTGTTTTAATAGAATAGTGTTTAATATTTACAATAAATTATGTTTATGTACTTGTTGTTATTTAACCATTTTATTTAATTTTAGTGACAATAAAGAATTAAAATAAGACACTAATGCAGTTAAACATACAGGCTGAAGTATACACAGGAATCTATTGATAAGCAAGTTAAATGCTTGGTAGAAACTTCATTTAAGAAAAAATATATTAATTCAATAAAATACAATGAATTGTGAACAGGAAATACCAAATTTTACTCTACGTAAATTAAAATACAAACTCTTGATTATAAATTTAATATAAACGTTTTTGGAGGTTATAAATTTATAATTTATCCTCCTAGATAATTTTAGACAAAGTTAAAAGCAATATTATCTTAAATGTTTTGGTTTTAATCAAAATATCATAATTGAATGCCTAATTAGTGAATAAATGGTTTCCGTTTTCTCAATAATATTGCCAATGTCAATTTTATTTGTTAAATTAAAACAGGCAAAGAAATTGTTTTAACAAAAATAAAATGTGGATCAGCAAACAGTCGACTACCGATACCTCGTGCTGTGACTGTTTACAACGCCATCTAGCGTTGTTTTGAGAAAGTTCAAGTTCACCGTGTAACAATAGATGGCAAAAAAAAACTATATAATTTTACAGTGATTAAAAAAGTCGTGTTTAAAAAGGTCAATGAACCGAAAAATCATATTTCAAGGTTGAAAAGTTATGACTCGCTTAAAAATAGTTTTAAAAGGGTTGTTTTTTTTACAAGTTGTCTATGACGCTATGACAAATCTTAATATTCGCATTTATTAACATTAGTTTGTTTTTTACACATACATGTTCCCTGGGGTTATTTTTTTGTGAATTATGATAAGGAATCCTGACACAATAAAGAGGGTGAATGTTTTCTTTAGCACCAATCGAATATGAAGGATTAACACACATAAAGTAAAAAGCTATAAATTTAGATTATAATTTAGAATAGTCTGTAACAATAGGTATTTGATGCATTGATTGATCAACTTGCTTTGCTGCTGGGTTGTGATTCCGTATAACTTGCTAGGTCGTTTATTTCCAGCATCTGATATTTTCTAACACCACTAAAAGTCTTACTAGATTTTACTGCAGGGTTGTAGCATTACCGCTGCTCTAATATTTATCCACTGCCTTTCGTACGAGAAAGCACCGAGACGAAGATGTTCATCTGAAAGACAAATGCCTGCTATTGTGTACAATAAATAGGTTGTTTATACACCTTCACATCTGGAATCATCATGGAGAGATGTACAGTTATTATGGTAATTTCAATATCTACAACGCCTTATAATCCGCAGAGGAGTAATCTTTACAGATGGACATACAGTAAAGTAAGAGACATAAAAGCAATTTTTGCTGCAAAATTTAACTTGAATGTGTGTATGTTGTACATTTATATAAATATACTTCAACGTGCATTTGTATTTACAAATGACGTAAAAGATCTTATATATGTACACTTGAACGACGTAGGTGTTATTAGTTAACTATCGTCAATATTTTTTTTGTTTATTTGCGTCATCATGTTGTCATGTATCTTTTATGAGCAAAAATATACTAACATACCTGTACATAATGGAACAAACTAACCATTTTTACGGTACACGAGATATATCACTGTTCTCGCTATTATTAGTGTCACATTAATCAATCAATGTTTTCTTTTAAAACAAAATTAAAAATGCTACTATTACAAAATCAAATTGGTACTCAGCACCAGATCTCTTAAATTTTAGAACATAAATAGGCATCCTATCATTACTTAAATTCTATTAATGTTAAACAGTTCCCACTTTTTTACGCTTTTCTTTTCAAAAAATTGTGAAAATTAATATTAAGCACATTTTTATTTTTTGTAATTATATAGTTTATGTTGTATTGTATGTGTGTTTGTTTGTATTTGTGCTGCGTGGTCAAATAAACGTTTTATCTATCTATCATTATATTTACTAAAATTTGTGTAAAGTAACTGATGTGTAACTATTAGACATTTTTCCTGAAATCAAATGTGTACATATTATTATATTTACACCTACCTCAGAAATAATTATAATATTTATACTCAAATAAACGTAGAAACGCTTTTTAAATTTGATTTATGTCGTTTAATAGATATTAAAATACAAAAGTCGACTTTTAAAAAAAATAACAGTATGTACGTACTTAACTAAAGTAAGTACCCAACTTTAGTAAGTAAAAGATAACATTTGTTCGGTACATTACTAGTATTTACACTTCCGTACGTTTCCAGTGTTTATGCCTTTTGCGATTATTTCAGACAGCTATTATGTTTACGGAAAAGAGAAAAACATCATTAAGTACATAATTAACAGCCTAAATTCATATGTAAGTAAAATCCGGCAGAATTATCACGAAAATATAAACGAAGGTCACTACTTACATTTAAAAGTTACGTTGTCACCTCATTGGTCATAGCAGTGTAATGACATGTTAAAAATATTTTTTTATCTAAAATTATGAAATAATCACAAAAAAAATTTTAATCTAATTTTAACGGTCTAAAAGGCGTATTGTCTAAAGGGTTATTAGTACGAGATCTACAACATACAGCTAAATAAAACGCTTAACTATCAGTAATATGATTTTATCATTACTTGTATCGAGTCGACAGGCTAAAGGTTTGGTTTGTGAGAATATTGAGACCTCGGGGTTTTTCTGTCGAAACTTACAAAGTTTTAGAAAGCGAAGATGTTTTTCTTTGGATAATACTAAATGTAGTCATTACTAAGGTAGGTTCCAGAATATGCAGAGCTATTATTATTTATTATTATCTTAAAACCCGTATAAACAACCATACAATACAAAATTAGAAAATATATGCATGAGAAAGGACTCATCAAGGGATTTCCAATTTGTATTTCTTATAGCAATGGTAATTATACATGTTGTAATCGACACCAGTTGTCAAGACTGATACGACAAAGAAGAAGAATCGACACCAGTGCGTCATTAAGAACTTTACAGTGCCGTGACCGTGAAAGAAGCGAAGGTTGCGCTTGCGACGGATTAACATTTCCACTTCACGTTTTGGTACAATGCAATTAACTAAGCTATATTTTATTCCAAACTTCCGCTAATACAACTGAATTACTTAAATAACTGTCAGTATATTTATTCATACATAATTTACTTTTATTTCTCTTTTCTAACTTTATATTAACTTATACTACACTACTATATAATTATGAAATAAATTTTATTTTAGTATACTAACTTAATGCACTGATTCTATTTTTAATATTTATAAATCTCCGAATATAGGACCTACTGAAATAATTAGTGTTGTTGCTCTTAATTCTATGTATATGGTTAAGTATATGTAAACACACAAGGATTAATATTGTTAAAAAAATTGGAACGGAGAACGTCTTGGAAATTAATCAATTATCTTAAAAACCACATAATTTTTAAGTTTTTGGTAAGTACACCTTCACTTCTTTAATAATTAAACCAAGATGTAATTCCCGTTCAGGAAATATCGTCGCAAAACTTGTTCTTTTGATACCTATTAAAAACCTGCCCTTTGGGATTTTTCTGATCGAGTAACGCTAAATATCTTTTATACGCAAAAGTGACAACAAAAACTTCAATCTTTTATGAACAAAGGTAAACAGTATAAGTGATTTTTAATCCATGGTAATTTTGTAACTTAATAAGCGATACAGGTATTTGCTTTGTCTCTCATTCTTTTAATAATTTAGTGATGAAGTGCTGATAGTGTAATGTATTACATACCCCAATTTAGATTATATTTATTGCCTATACATGGTAAATACCAATAATATAGTTATATCTGAAACAGGACATTGCACAATTGCGGCATCTCAAATATTATGTATCTGGGTACTCTGTGTGTATTAAACAATGATATTTGTATACGTTCATACATATAACATCCGCCGACCTGCACTTGGACTGCGTGGTGAAAAAAAGACCACATCTTTCTCATTATGAGAGAAAGCTCTCAATCATTGGAACATTAAGTGGGCTATTTATTATGACTGTACATATAAATGTGATATTGTATCTTTCTGTATAACTTCTGCTTATTTTTGCCCACTAATAAACGTGAAAAAAAAAAATGATGTACTTAGGGAATTGTATTAATTGTATATAAATATAATTATAGATGGTGTTACTTCAGACAATATTTTAGCCGATTTCCTTGTGTATTCTGCTTTTCATTTTATTCACTGTTATCGATGAAATTTAAAATTTACAACTTCTTATTACATCATCATGATTTTCAAACACTTCGATTAAATTAGTCGATGGTTTCAATATTGAAGATACAGAATCTTTATTCTTACCAAGTTTCGTTGCATTCACACTCCAGAAGGATATATACCGAGACAATCGTACGTGTCCGGCCTCATCCTAATTTCCAATAGAACGGAAATTGTTCCTATCTAGAGGTCAGATACCATTTCATGGTCCTAATAAGGAAATTGTGTGGTTTCGAATACGATGTGCAAATCGTACTTTTATTTTAGAGTATAAAAAGTAAAACCTCTGTACTATTAATACTCGTCGTTAATTTATATGAAAGAATTTTCTACGAATAAATATTTACTATTTAAGTTATGTGTACTAAATGTACGATCACAATGCTCCTCTCTATTATCAATATTCGGTAGATTTTTGGATATAATGTAACGAGAATATAAACAAAATTAAAATAGTGTAAAAAATATTCAGTACGGCTAACGTGTTTTCTTATAATTTTATGAGTTACATTAAATTAAAATAAGATTATCACGACGAGAAAGCACTTTCCATTAGATCATATTCTTACGATAGTGATGGTAGTATTTAAACAATTGCTTATTAAATATAAAGAACCTTATAATTCATTGGTTTCTAAGCACTCAATCAGAAACGATAATTAGCATTTTTGGGTCCCAAACAACAGTATTGTTACCTAAATACACGGTGCGTTGGACCGAATGCACTTTGCCCTCACTTTACAGGTCTCACAACAATAGTCTTCAGACAATAGACGTATAGATCTTTGTTAAGCAGCAATATAGAATAGAATATTATTCAGATATTGTGGTGATAATACAAAAGTAAAATACACTTCCTTTTACAACTACACGGCACTTGACAATTTTGACAATTACAAATGTACCCGCAAGAGATATTTATTACTTAAAGCTTAATTTGTTCGCGAATTAAAATCAGAGTGCTATCATTATTACCGTCTTAAATTTAAAAAACACGGAAATATATTCTAGACGCATTAATGTTAATTTATACGGTTACACTTCGATACGATTTTATCGGACGTGTTAGTAAACGCGACTGTACCGTCAGCTGTGAATGACGTTTCTTTTTTTTTTTTCGTTTTATCCTATTCAATGGTATTAGGAGAAGAGCGAGGTTATAAAATCATTCATAAATATTTATTGACGCGGTGGTAGATTAAAAAATGTAAAGAAACCGCCAAGTGGAATTTCCTTGATTGTACATCGAATGGTTCGCGGAGTCAACTCAGTCATTTGTGTACCTCCGCAACGATCGCGTCCATCGGACAAAGAGGTATGTGCGTTACGAAAACAATCTCATTTAATAGTACTTTAACGATTACAAGACAATAAATGTTAATTAAAATCCATTATATTATAACTGTGAACCCAATTTATTGTTAATTTCAAATTCGTTTTAGTCATAGTGAGTGATAAGCCCTGCACGTTGTTGTGATAATACGCAAATGGTCGATATAATTTAACAATTAATGTTGTGTGCTTAAATATTTTTTATAATCGTTAAACAGTAAGTTATTATCCGACTAACACGTCTCTTAATAATATGGAGTTGTTTTCAAAATTGTGTGCTATATTTTGTATTGAATTCTCGGAAAACTACTAAACCTTAAGGGCTATGTAAAATAAATTTTCCACTGTTGGTGTGTGATGATGTCATTAAGCATAAGTGAATCTTTTCTAGCAAAATCCCCTTTAAAGTATAACGGGAAATGCTCTCACGCGGTTATCCGATTATTCAACCTCCTTAACGTATATACAAAACGATTGTATTATGTCCAATGTGCCGGTATTAACAGTCGTTATACGGAAAAAGAACAGCGAGGATATTACTCTAAATGGAAAGGTCTTCTCTAAATTTGCGTCATGTTATATAGGTAACGATTTAGTCAATAACACAATAGATGACATTGAGGTAAAGCCGAACTTGAACATTTCCAACGGTCAACCCACACTCTTCGTATCGGATATACATATTTCTATGAGTAACCAGCTTACAATTTGTACAGTATAATTATTTACATTTGTATCCCTTAATGAGACGTGAATTTTTACTTTGAAATAAAATATATTTAAAGTAATATGTGGTATATAAAAAAACTTATTTTTACTTAAAAATGCATGCTTATAATTCTTGATGATAATAAAAGTACTTTTTAATAGTTGTAATAGTAATAAAACGCAAATATTTACAAAATTATAAAAGTAACAGTTGTTTAATAATTACGAGCAATTAAAAAAAAATGTTATGTAAAGTTTGTTGAATTTTATCTCTGTGAGAAGGTTTCACAACTAAGATACAATGACGGGAACGATAATAGTGATCTTTAAATGTTCATAAACGTGCTTTATCTTTCACTTATTACAATTCAATGAGTAATATACATGCGTCTCATAAAAAACATCAAGTTGTTGATTCTAAAATCAACTTGCTAATCCATACTTACGTATTACTTACAATAAGTTACTAGTGAACTAAGATTTCTTATTACTCTTTTTTCTATGATCTTCTTCTAAGTGATAAACCCTTGACTACCTCGTACCTTTTATCTCTTAACCGCTTCTTACGAGACTCGTGGGATGCAAGTGGTTGGTATTCCGTCACGGCATAAAGTAACCCCTATACCAATCCCTATCGTACAACATAAGTAATACAATTAAAATATTTATAAGAAATCTTTATCATACATTGCTTCTCTCGATCTATCAAAATATTTTGTGGCTTATTCTCGATGGTAATTAATAATATCTGATGCTGTTTTTATTGTTCTTTTTGTCTATTTTCATTTATTTCTGTAATTTGTACTATACATATAATTATAAAGAATATATTATTATACCAATTAGAAAAAAAAAATGTATATTCTCGAACAAAAACAACAAACCTATAAATTACACTAGCTCTTGGCCTCAATTGTTACTATGGAAACGTTTCCTAAATGACTTAATTAATTAGCAGAAACAAGATATCAGCGTATTAACAATTTATCACAAATGAGGTAGAACATTGTCAAGGAGTTTAACTTACCATATGAACTTAGCGAATAGAAAGTTTATTATTATTTAATGTAACAATTTCCTAAACCGTTGATGCAGTTTCATTTAATAACCAAGAAAACATCATTCATTTTTGTTGCAACAAATTTAGTTGTTGTTTGTGTGTTGATACGAATTAGCAAAACATTTCAAGATTGTCTTTTTTTTGTAAATAAATTAGATGCCAAAAATTAATTCACAGATTACGCTAATCTTATCGAATTGAAAATTCTAAATATTTTTAACATTTGAATATTTAAAAACGTTGTAATAAACATTGTGAGCCAGTTTAATGTAAGAACATGTAACAAAGTACAGTATAGAAAACGTACCAAGTAACAGTATTTTATACTTTTTTCGACGATGAACTAAATTTCGTTCAATGAGCCCTAGAACATTTTACCTCTCATAAGTTTTTAATCGGAACACCATAAGGTTGTTAAAGCATCAGATTTACAATATCAGGGTGGTAGATGAATTCATAACACCCTACCACTATCCAATTCCAGGTTATGATGAGACTGTGATAACATTACAACAACTTAAGAGACAACAATTTAGCACCTTTTCCGCGTAACAAAGAAGTTGGGACACGCCAGAAGGCAGGCAATACAAAAATTATAAACATATATCCTTCTGAATCCTCATAAATATTTAAATGAGCTATGATCATTTAGTTTATGAATATAATACAATACCTATCGAACTGAGCTGAAGAATTCAATGAAAGAATCATGAGGAAACCGACAAGTTCCGAGAATGACGATAAATAAATAATGTCGAGAAGGACTAGAGTAGGAACGAAGCTGTGGCTGATTGAATCTCATATTTTTTGTACTATTACATAATAACTAACTAAACGAACAAAAACATGATAAATATTTCTCTAAGGTTAAACTAAGCACAGATATGTGTTTGAGTAAAATAGTTCCGTGTTCCTGAGCAATATTATCTATAAACAATATTATCTGTCCTAAACACAACTTTGGACTCTTTTTGATTTTTTTATTCGATTGTTTGCTGTCATGAACATTTTAATAGTATTATATTGGAATGTAATTTGTTATGTATGCGATTCATTGATAAACTATATTATTAATAAATTTATAAAAACTGTTTCTAAACCGCGGTCAGCACAGCTCAATGTTTCTTACTTCTACTTCTTTGCTACCTTTAATTTAGAAAACTTATTTCTTACAAATATTGATCTGTACAAGAATAGTTATTAAAAATATTAAAATTCATTCACCAAGTTTAATTACTTACAACTAAGCTTATTAATTAATACTATGAAAGGTTCTAAAAGGTAGTTACGAGCTGCAGGATAAGCGCTTAACATTATACAACATTCTGTCTGTATCATTATTGAACACATTAAGGTTTAATTACTTATATAATACAAGTTAGTGCTAAAGTTCAAATAACATAAGGAAATAATGTTGTATTCTTTAATAAATAATGAAAGGTAATACTAATATTAACGAACAAAGGAAGTTAACTTTGTAAAAACACCATAACATTTGCAGTTAGAAATTCAAGGTATTTTAATTCTGATAATAAAACTAATTTCATGAATTCTCCATGCATCAATATTGTTAAATTAAACTCGTTATACACTTCTATGTATTCGATAATCAAAATTGCAGAAAGTATAGGTTTATTTTTTACTTAACCACGTTTTAAAAATTAAGAAGCAAATTTATGCAACTAGCTTATTATAGCCATTATACTTACAAAATTCAGGACATTTGCACAAAGTTTGGTATCGGTTTAAACTATAAATTCAAAATCCATGTTTAAACAAAACAATACTTACATTCCCTAAATCTATTTTTATATATCGGGGATGTAACAAAGATCACTGCTTACCAATTTTTTTGTTACTATTATATTTGATGTCTTCAGAAATAAGATGCACCGGTTTTATGTAAGCTCAATGTAATAGAAATATAAACAAATACTCATCAAGAATAACATACACGCTGTAAAAAATATTTTTAAAAATTTTTATGTTGTATTTCGACGTATTAAAATTTTGTACAAAATCTAAAATTTTTACTTCCTAGTGAATGTTTTTTTTTATAAAATATGTGCAATAACCTTTACATGCCAATGTCATATGTTCACTTACTTAACAACCTCCGGATTCATAAAAGATCAATGACCGCAAAACAGGATGAACCGTAACTTAGCTCCGCGGAGTACTTTTTACATATCATCTTCATAAACCCCAAAAAAAAGGATACCGTCATACTATAGTGTTATAATATGTTGTTCCTTCATATCAGTGACAAATGGCTATACCCATTTTCATTCAAGATCATTGTCTAAAATAGAGGCGATAGAAACTGTCTTTGTGATTAAGTAAAAAGAAGGTAACACGAATAAAGAATAGCTCTTTTCGTGATGGTATATGCTATGTATTAAATATACTTTTTTTATTGGTGCTTACAGTACTGATTTTTGTAAAACTTTGACAAAAACAGTATGTATATTCGAAGAGTAAGCACAACACCGGTCAATAGATGTTCATTTCAGTTATAAGCCGTTTTTATATTCACATTTTGGATTTAAATCAACAGGAAATAAGTTATAAACTCCGAATAAAAGTAGCATGTACATTTCAATGTTCGATTAGTAGCAACCGATCAAGTCGAGGTTCGGCCCGCTTGGGCACCCTTGATTCGGAATGTTAAGCGCGCATGTAGTGACAGTCCAAGCCGAAGCCCCTCTCGGGGGCTCTTGAGCCTAGTCACTCCGCGGAGCGACCGTCGAAGCGTCAAAAGAGCTCGACGGCGCCCC